>CAUJGJ010000185.1:166074-188574 GCA_963170055.1 Halisarca cf. caerulea | reverse complement strand
TCTGGACTCCGCCCACTGCACACAGTACTAGTACAGCTCCATCCAGCACCCTCATAGCCCTCTCCACCTCTATAGTGAAGTCCACATGCCCTAGGGAGGGAGGGAGGATGTCATGCCATCACATCCTCACACCAGCACCAACACCAATCTCACCCTACCACTTCCACCCCACATCAGTACCACTCCCACCCCACACAAGTACCACTCTCACCCCACACTAGCACCACTTTCATACCACACCAGCACCACTCCCATCCCACCTCAGCACCACTCCCACGGATGCTCAGTACGAGGTGAAGCACTGACTGGAGCTGTCACAACAAACCTGGAGTGTCAATGATGTTGATGTTGATGTCCTTCCATGTGGTGTAGGTGGCAGCAGACTGGATGGTGATCCCCCGCTGACGTTCCAGGTCCATGAAGTCCATGGTCGCTCCAACATTGTCCTTACCTTTCACCTAACACACAACACAAGCAATCACTAACACCATCAGCATTATCACCGTCAACACTGTTATCACCATCACCACCATCATCAGCATCACCCTCACTGTCACCATCGTCAACACTATCATCACCATCACTGTCACCATCGTCATCATCACCCTCACTGTCACCACCATCATCATCTCCCTCACTGTCACCAACGTCAACACTATCATCACCACCACCATCATCATCATCACCCTCACTCTCACCATTATCATCATCATCATCACCCTCATTGTCACCATCACCATCACTATCACTATCACCATTATCATCACCATCATCATCACCATCACCACCATCATCCCATTGCAGCTGATTGCACTTCAGAATCAATGGGCACATACCTCGTGCATTGCCGATATCCTTCCAGTGTAAAACAAAACGCGTTCTGTTAACGTTGTTTTTCCGGAATCTATGTGAGCCGAGATCCCTATGTTCCTGATGGATTCCGTATTTATCTGTATAGGAACAAGCACCAAAAAATTGCAACCGTGCAATAAGGAGTGCTGAATTGCATTGAGACCAGCAAAACAGAATTTATAAACTACTCACAGATTTTTCAACAGCTAATTTGGATAAGCTCGTCTGTAACCATCTTCTGTAAATTCTATTAATCTAAACAAAATTTAATAATAGTTAAACGAGCTGTTAAAACACACATCAAACCTAAATTTACTACTATCAACTCACTGGTGAATGCTTTAGAACTTGAAACCTCACTCTTGCAGACCATTCTGCAATTAGGCGAGCTGCAGACGCCATTTTCTGTCTTGCTACACATTAGGATTATCCTCTTTCTAAGGTCACGCCCATTCTTTCTTGGAGACTCTGGAGGATAAGGTAACTTTTAAAATCTTGCTCAGTTGAAGTTTATGAGGATTATCGATGACCTTATTGTGAACTACTGTGGTGCATATTTGCTTATTTTTTGTTTTTATGTACTCTCGATGAGTTTTTGCTTAAATTCGTTGTAAACGCGCCAATTTCTTACCCACGTGCTCTGGTTCATGTCTACAGAGAAGAGAGTGGAATATGCCTCAGTCGTTAAGGTTAGTGTGTTCAGTCGTTAGTATTTGTATGATGTACTGTCCTACTGAGTGCGTTTTGTTAGAAGATTTAGTTAGCCGGTTGTTGTTGTTCTTCGCAGGTTGTACACGAAGGGTATTGTTATGGGATATCGCCGAGGGCAGAGAAAGCAACGGCCTCACACGTCCCTAGTGAAGCTGGAAGGAGTTGAGGATAGAAAGAGTACAGAGTTTTATCTTGGGAAGAGGATAGCGTACATTTACCGAGCACACAAGAAATCGACTGGAAAGGGGGACAGACTGCCAAGTAAATACAGGGTTATTTGGGGGAAGGTAACGCGTTCTCATGGAAACAGTGGAGCAGTGCGTGCCAAGTTTAGCACAAATCTTCCTCCAAAGACCTTTGGTGCAACTGTGCGGGTGGTAAGTGCGTGTGTGAAAAGGTCTTCAAGCATTTTGTATCTTAACCACCCACCCACCCTAGTCTTGGAGTTTCTGGTCCTAAACCCCACATTAAACTTGTGTTAAAAGTGCACACTTTTTAGTAGGTGCATACTGTATGTTCTTGTTGACATATATTACTACATACTCATTATCATTCACAAACCACTATAGTGGCTTTTGAGGTATTTGTTGTTGAATCTGTTCTTTCTTGCAAGTAAGAGCATCACACAAGGCTAAAATAACCTTCGTTTGAAAGGAGTAGTTGCCTTGTGCCCCACATTCATGTACAGTGAATTCTCATTAATCCGCCACAATTCATTTTGAAGAATATTGGCGGATTAATGAGTTTGGCTGATTATTAAAATCAATTTACAGTCTTTTGTAATAATTCATGCACAAAATTGATGGTAGATAAAAGGGTTTGGCGGATTAATGAGAATTCACTGTATAAACGCACAAAGGAGTTCGTATTATGATGAAATTCATAGAGACTTTTGCCAACTGTGCATCATTGCAAGTTTGGGGTGTTGGCCAGGAATAGATCAACAAAGGGCTTAGAGAAGGCTACTCTTGCATAGTTCTCTTAGAGAAGCCTTACACGAAGCCTTTTATTGATCATACGGAGTAACCGTCGAAATAGTTGCAAGATACCATTGATTACACTGTTGTTGTCATACACATGGTGCGGATTTGGGTTCCTTGAACTTAACGTCAATGGTAATAAGGACCCTGATCTGGAAAAGGTTCAGATTGGATTTTCAGACAGCTTTGTAAAGGAGAGAAGTTGTTTGCTTAGCTGATGAATTTCTTCTGCATTCTACATTGTTTAATACTCAATGCGAAGAAATCTTTACTTATCTAGCGAAAGCCAACTCTATTCTAGCCTACGATCACAAAGAAGTTGTAGATTCCTGCTTCGTACTCAAACACCTAGCTACTCGTAGTTCCTACATTTACTTGCTTCCTCCGTAAACTGCGATGACAATTCCATGTATGAATACATACTTGCCTTCTTTTCCTCTATGGTACACATTTATAAGGGATGCTATGGCTATGAAACTTATACTGAAGACTTAGTATATCCCTTAATACCTGACAGTACCATTAGAAAAAAAATTGGAAAAAGATACGCAAATGCAAATGACTGTAGGGTGAGCCACTATAGTGGCTCGTAAATGATAGAGGGTCAATAGGGGCATACCGTACACATATTCTTTTGGCACTCCAAAATTTCGTCATCCTTGGATTTGTGTTGAAGATATCTCCGTTTTCTACAACTTGGTCTTGTTCTCCAATCTTTCATAGTCTAACTTTTGAACAAAAGATGAACTTTAGAACTGGGTTCAAGTTTCACAGTTCTTACAATGATTCTTCCTGTGCTTTGGATTGAGTATTCACTATTTTTGTTCTTGTTGGGGTAGGCCTACTGTCAAATTCGACCAATAAAATCCCAGCTAGGGCAAAATAGTTTGATGAGCTATCTCCCAAAACTTGCAAACTGTCACCAAAGAGCTATGAAAAGTGATTTAATGTTGTTTTGCTACATTTTTGGGTTAATTGAGTTATTATAGCCATATCCAATAGTCAAACTCTACAATTTCATCATCTCTCTGAGGATTTGTCACTTGATTCCAAAGTTTTTTGTTGGTCACTCTGAAAGGTGGTACAACAACTCTACCTTCTCTAGTTAGATGATTTTTTTGTGAAACTGGATGTGATGAATTTTTAGAGAATATGCTGTACTCATTTCTTGTTTTACGTGGTGATACAGTGGAACCCCTCTATTCCGGACACCTTGGGACCTGAAAGCACTGTCCTGATTATCGAGGTGTCCTCATTACAGGGGCTGGAGATGTACTGTGGCTTATTATAGTGAAGTATTTGGTTCCCGTAGCCTGTGTCCACATTGGAGGGGTGTCCCCAATTCAGGGGGCTGGATTAGAGGGGTTCCACTGTACAAGCAAATGCTGCCTATTGGATGAACATTTTATAGTAAGTACATACTTCTTGCCACCCAGAGTGATGGGTGCATGCCCTTCTTAAGCAGAGTCTACAGTACCATCACACACACTCAAAAAGTTTCTGTTCCTGTGTTGAAATACAGCTGGGTTTTTTTTCCACATAAACTCCTGAGCATTGAGTATAGTCATACAAATGTATGACACTTGAAGCGTGAAATCCCGAACCCTTAGTGCATCCTGTACTGCTGGTGAAGACTTAGCTGTTTTGTGTGTGAGAGCATCACCACTCCTCTCAAGTGGTTCCAGGGGTGTGCCTGATAAGATGCTAGTGCTATCATTGTCTTCAGTCTAGACAGGCTATGGTTGTGTTGGGTGTGTGGTGTGTATTGCTAGTGAGCTCAACAAGTACAGGGTGTGGAGGAAGCCTTTGGCTTTCACTTGTTATTCTGTGTACTTGAGTTAACAAATTGTGTGTGTGTGTGTGTGTGTGTGTGTGTGTGTGTGTTTGTGTGTGTGTGTGTGTGTGTGTGTGTGTATGTGTGTGTGTGTGTGTGTGTGTGTGTGTATGTATGTGCGTGTGTGTATGCGTGTGTGGGTGTGTGAATATTTGATGCACTGTTTCCATGCCTGTCTGCTTCACAACACTCTTTCCCTCTCTGCAGATGTTGTATCCATCGAGAGTGTAGATGTCTACCCTGACTGGAGCTTTCATTTGTCACTGTTTGTCACAATTGTTTTGTTATCAATTGAATTAAATTCATAATTACAACTTCATGATAAGTGTCGTGGAGGTTAAACCACATGTGGTTTACAAGCATCCTCCAGTGGAGGTGTGTTTGGACGAGCGAGTAGTAGGCTGTCCCTGTGCATTCAGTGGAGGTGTGTTTGTGTGTGTGGACGAGGAGTAGACTGTCCTTGTGTGTGCATTGGACTAGCAGTAGACCCCCTGCAGGCATACAAGCTCTTGTGTGAATGCATAGCCCAGAAACAGTGCATAGATAAAGACAAGGAATAGTCCTGTGATCTTGTTCAGTCTGCACCTTATGATAGAGAGCATTACCAGTATTGTTAGCACCACAACCAGCAGCAGGAGACCAAACTTGGGATGAGGGAGGATAGTGTACAGCCCTGCTTGGTACATCTCCTGAGGACAAGAAGAAAGTTGTAACTGTGGCCAAGGGATAGTGTGTGTGCATGTGATGTATGTTGGTGAAGCATGTGTGTTGTGTTCAAATGAGCTTAATTGACTGGAAGTAGCTAGGTGGAGTAATATATACTCAAATCGCAACATTGACCCTCACCACATCCCCTCACAATGTACTCCTCCCACACCCCCTCAATGTGACCCCACACCACATCCTCCTCACTGAAACCCCAGACCACACCCCCTCACAATGTACTCTCCTCACCATGCCCCGTTGTTGTAGGGTCTATGCTGCAACCCCACACCACATCCCCCTCACTACACCCCCTCACTGCAATCCCATACCACATCCCCCTCACTACATCCCCCTCACTACATCCCCCTCACCACACTCCCTCACTGCAACCCCACACCACACCTCCTCACTGCAACCCCATACCACATCCCCCTCACCACATCCCCCTCACTACATCCCCCTCACCACATCCCCCTCACTACACCCCACACCACACCCCCCACACCACACACCACACCACACACCCACACAAGGTAGCCCCTAACCTGTTGAGTGGAGCTGAGAAGGGAGAAAGCCTTTCCCTTGTCAATGAGAATCCTGATGAGAAATGGGAGGCCAAGTCCAAGGTTGATGTCAAAGACATTGGATCCAATTGCATTGGACACTGCCATGTCCCCAAACCCATCTCTGGCTACCAGAATGGAACTCATGGCATCCTGTGTGTGTGAGTGACACATAACCGCATTCAACCATACACAAAGCAATGAGTGTGCTAGCCAACACAGCTTACCGGTATGCTGGTTCCCACGGCGATCACAACCAAGCCCATCACAAAGCTGTCAACATCCAGGATACACCCTGTCTTGGCAACCAAGGTAACTAGGGCAAAACTGAGTGCTGCAATCCATAGCACTGAGGAGCAGAAGGACCCAGCTACTCGGTACCACTTCCTGCTCCTTGAACAGTTAGGAATAGTCCATGTGAAAAGGACAACGTAGGGGAACGATAGAACAAAGAGATGCCATTTGATGATGAATCGAAGTATTCCAAAGTTCAGTTTGATCATGTCTGGATTTGGCGGAGCTGCTATGATAGGTGGTAGGAAGGGGAGGAGCTTGATCTTTGGTTCATCCTCTTCATATGAGCTGCTGCTTGAGGGGGTAGGCGTGACAGAAGATTCCTCCTCAATGGGATGGGGGTGAGGGTGGGTGTGGCCATGGGCATGTGATTCCCTGCGATGTATGTCCATGATCTGTGTCAACACTGAGATGTGCTCTACCGTTGAGCGTCTGCGGTGGGACTGTAGATGGGGACACTCCTCATTGTCAGGACCTTATGAGGATGTACCACAACTCGACTCACCACTGCTATCCCAGCTAGTTCTCCTTTGTGGGAGTGGGCAAACTTATGCTTGCTACCTCCACTCTCTGACTCCTAAGGGCAACAAACAAGGACAGTTGGGGGGTGGGTGGGTTGCTTTACAGGAACAACAAACCTTGACCATTCCAGTTTGCCCTTCTTCAAGATCATTCCTTTCATGAGCATTGTCCTTCCCAGAACCCTCGTCCTCAGGAGCCACAATGGTCTTGTGTTGGCAACACCTGCAGAGATATGGAGATGGCGTGGTACAAGGTGAGTTGTTGCTGTCAGGACCAGCCACAAGAGAGGCCATACAATACAACAACCATTGGAGACAAGACTATTGAGGATCGAGCCTCAATAGAACCTCAACGATTGTCCATTCAACACATACACCTCACCCTCACACCTCACGCCTAACATACACACTGCACCCTCATATAATCTACACACTCCTCAGCCTCATACCCCCACCCTCACATTCCACAGCCTAACACCCCCACCCTTACACTCCACAGCCTCACATCCACACCCTTACACTCCACAGCCTCACACCCTCACCCTTACACTCCACAACCTCACACCCTCACCCTTACACTCCACAGCCTCACCCCCCACCCTTACACTCCACAGCCTCACCACCCACCCTTACACTCCACAGCCTCACCCTCACCCTTACACTTCACAGCCTCACCCGCCACCCTTACACTTCACAGCCTCACCCCCCACCCTTACACTCCACAGCCTCACCCTCACTGTTACACTTCACAGCCTCACCCCCCCACCCTTACACTCCACAGCCTCACCCTCACTGTTACACTTCACAGCCTCACCCCCCCACCCTTACACTCCACAGCCTCACCCCCCCCCACCCTTACACTCCACAGCCTCACATCCACACCCTTACACTCCACAGCCTCACCCCCCACCCTTACACTTCACAGCCTCACCCCCCACCCTTACACTCCACAGCCTCACCCCCACCCTTACACTCCACAGCCTCACCCCCCCCACCCTTACACTTCACAGCCTCACACACCCACCCTTACACTCCACAGCCTCACCCCCACCCTTACACTCCACAGCCTCACACCCCCACCCTTACACTCCACAGCCTCACCCCCACTCTTACACTCCACAGCCTCACCCCCCACCCTTACACTCCACAGCCTCACCCCCCACCCTTACACTCAGACTCTCCAGTATCACACCCCCACCCTCACACTCCACAGCATCACCCCCACTCATTCATACTGCTATACTGTTAATGTGAGCTTACCCGCATGTCAGCTGGTCCAGGAGTGTCATGATAAAGCTGTTGACCTTCATGAGGAGGATGTAGGCAATGTAGAATAGCAGAAGAATGGTGACCTCATACCACTCCAGCTGGCCATCCCAGGAGAACCCCACCAGAAGGACTATGGATATGCTGTACACAAAGGCATCTCTGCACAGAGGTTTCCAATCCAGGTACAGAGTCTGTGTTGAAGTGGAGGTGGAAAGGTTTGTGGATAAACACACATGCGCGCGTGCACACACACACACACACACACACAATGCACACCCCCTCCTCTTCCTCTGAACTCCTTGTCCATTGCTGGACGTTGGGCAAAATCTTGGTATAAAAACGTCTTTGTTAGTCAGCTGGCTGCGAGGCACAGCTGGTGAATGATGGATCGCCATTGAGACCTGTCCATGCTCGCTCCATTGGGGATGGCTGGACAGGTTCTTGTGAACTAGGTCTACCCAGTGTTCCGTTGTTCAATACCACACACACACACACACACACACACACACACACACACACACACACACACACACACACACACACACACACACACACACACACACACACACACACACACACACACACACACACACACACACACACACACACACACACACACACACACACACACACACACACACACACACACACACACACACACACACACACACACACACACACACACCTTTCCAGCTAGCACTGCTGACATGGCTACGATGATCAATATGTTGAACATAGCACTCCTGTGTGCGCAAAGAGATAAGACTGTTATTCATTCAACTCTTTAAAGGGATAATGAAGTCATCTCGTATATTACCCAACAATGGTGCCCACGCCCACATCACTGTTCACACCCACTCCTGCCACAGATGTAAACAGCTCAGGGGCGGAGGAGCCTGCTGCCATGAATGTTGCCCCAGCAACATCTTCTGACAGGTCTAACTTGTCAGAAATGGCTTCCAAAGAAGGGACAAAAAAATCATCACAAATGATGGCCAACCCTGAGAGAGGAGAGATAGAAATCAGGAGACTATGCAATGTCCCTGCACATATACATACATGAGCACACACATGCACACACGTACACACACACACACACACACACACACACACACACACACACACACACACACACACACACACACACCACACACACAAACACACCACACACACACACACACACACACACACACACACACACACACACACACGCGCGCGCGCGCACGCACGCACGCACGCACGCACACACACACACGCACACACACACACACACGCACACACACACACACACACACACACACACACACCTAAGAAAAGGAATAGAATGAGGTTCAGGTATAGGACGAGCCATATGTGCGGAAAGTGGTCTGCTTCGTAGTCGCAGGTTTCCCACGGAGGACCATGCCCAGAGTGCGTGGCAGAATGGTAACTTGAATTGCTGGCGTTCGGTAACTGCTCACGAATGAACCGCTCCACTTGCAAGGATGAATACGTCGGGGCAAGTAAACAGGATAGAAGAGAAACCGTTAAAAGAACCCCCTTCATATTTGGTTGCGTCTAGCTTTCCTTGCGTCGTTTCATGTCCTTGACGATGCACTGGAGCCATAGGCCAACGCTTCTCCAATGAAATTGCTCTCGTAAATTTTCAAAATTGATTTTAAACACAACTTGAAACGTAAGAATTTGTATAATATAATAGCTCCATCACATGCATTACAAATTATTGACATGATAAACTTATGAATAAGTTGATAATAATTATTCAAACATTTCTGCAATATTTTCTGAACAAACAAGCAATTAAAGTTCGTCTTGTGCATCATGGACAATCCCCAAGGGTCACACACTACGAGTGAGCGAGAGAGAAACATCGTCTGACAGCCAGCAAATAAAGCATCGGCATCACGATTTACTCACCCTCCAATTCTGGCCATCGCAGAAAAACAGCGATCTATTTTGAATCTCAAACCTCAAAGCGCCGGTGTTTTGCTCATTGCATACGTCGTCATCTTGAAGCAAAGGGACTACTGGAGCACCAGGTTCGCCTGGCGCTCCTTTACGTCCGGGGTCTCCCGACGTACCGTTGACTCCAGGTGTACCGTCCGTACCGGGGAAGCCAGGCGGACCAATGGGGCCAGGATCACCCTAGGCCGGAGTAGATGCATAAAGTGCTACGTAGAATCGTAATGCTGGGACTAAGCTAATCTACCTGTGGACCTTGAGGCCCCGCCGAACCGGGTTCTCCCTTCATTCCTGGATCTCCAAGCTCTCCTTTTTGGCCTACTGATCCTGTCTCACCCTATGGAAAAGAAACCTGCTGTGACCATTGAACATTGGGAGTGGGTGAATGAGAGTTCCAAACTTACAGGTTCTCCCTTTGCTCCAGTGTTACCAACATCTCCTGGTGGACCCTGTAGTCCCTGATCCCCTGGTTCACCAGGATCACCAGGATTGCCAGCAGACCCTGAAGGACCACTACTTCCATTGGATCCTTTTACTCCTGGAGGTCCAGGTGGGCCAGATGGACCTTGGCCACCTGGTGGTCCAGTCACACCCATTTGACCTAAAGGTCCTGGTGGACCAGGATCACCCTATAATAATATAAAGAACATGGTCTTTCTACACCTGCCACACCAGCTGGCCTTACTGCGCCTTGCACATACCTTGCTGCCAGGCCTCCCTGATCCTCCCTGACTGTGGATGGCCTTGACAGCCCAGTTGAAGCAGAGCTGAGTGGAGAAAACACTATTCTAAGCATCTGTTAATGGATTTCAGCAGCCATTCTTACATTTGGATCACAGAATCCTTTCTCTCCTCGTGGTCCAGACTGCCCAGGTCCTCCTGATAAACCAGGTGGACCTCGTAGACCTTGCTCACCCTTGCAGTGGTAGGGACAGCGTGATGGCGCTCTGGTGGGGTATCTTGTTGTTGGGTATCTTGTTGTTGGGTATCCTGGACATGTGGGAGATTGAGATAATATGTGTGGGTGATGTAGGTGTGTGTGGGACACGTGGGGATGCATGATCTTGAGTATGTGTGTGTACGGAAGATACAGGTGTGTGGGGGAGGGAGTTACAGGTGTGTGTACAGGGTTGTAGATGTGTGTGCAGGGTCGCAGGTGTGTGTGTGTGTGGGGGGGGGGGGGGGGTTGCAGGTGTGTGTGCGGGGTTGCAGGTGTGTGCGCAGGGTTGCAGGTGTGTGTGTGGGTTAGCAGGTGTGTGTGTGGGTTAGCAGGTGTGTGCAGGGTTGCAGGTGTGTGTGCAGGGTTGTAGGTGTGTGCGCAGGGTTGCAGGTGTGTGTGCAGGGTTGCAGGTGTGTGTGCAGGGTTGCAGGTGTGTGCAGGGTTGCAGGTGTGTGTGGGGTCGCAGGTGTGTGTGTGGGGTTGCAGGTGTGTGTGCAGGGTTGCAGGTGTGTGTGGGGTCACAGGTGTGTGCGCAGGGTTGCAGGTGTGTGTGTGCAGGGTTGCAGGTGTGTGCAGGGTTTCAGGTGTGTGCGGGGTTGCAGGTGTGCGTGGGGTTCCAGATGTGTGCAGGGTTGCAGGTGTGTGTGCGGGGTCGCTGGTAATAGCACAACTTTTCTTGTGGACTATGAATGTGCAGTAAATACTTGTATGTGTAGTGGTTGTATGTGTGTGCTTGTATGTGTGTGTTTGTATATATGTGCTGGTATGTGTGTGTTTGTATGTATGCGCTTGTATGTATGTGCTTGTATGTGTGTGCTTGTAAGTGTACTGTGCCAACAACCAACCCTTTTGGCGAATGGTGTATGATCCAGGATAGGTGGCAGCTACCAGAGTTGTGCACACCACAAGCAAACACAGCAAAGACCTAAGAAATAGCATATTATACAGACGCACATATACAATCAAGTATCCCACACATATACACACATGCATGCACATACATGCACACACACACGCACACACACACGCACACACACACACACACACACACACATGTACATACATGCGCGCACACACATGCACGTCCATACATGTGCACACACTGCAGGATAATAATTCGCACAGCATCTTTATTTGCAAACTTACTCACCGCATTTCTCTTTGGTTGGTAAACTGCACAAAGACTGAAAAGAATGGAATACTGAATGATGACCTACTGAACAGCTTTATAAATCTCCAGCAGTTTACCTAGATGGCTTCTGCTTGCACGAACTGGACTCAATGCACTGGCCTTGTGTACCCCGCCCACGTAGCATGCCCACCAAAGGAGAAGTGCCAATGTGTGAAGGGTGCAAACCATTGTAGAGGCTATATAGCCTTGTGTGCAGGGAGGGATGAGTGTGGAATTTAGACAACACCAACACTTCTACAGACAATGCACTGACACTTTTTGGTAGATATTGTCAGTGGAAAACATCAATGACTTGTGAATGTGTGCAGACATCAGCTTAAATGGAAGCCATTTTAACAGGATAAGAATAGAATGAGTGCATATGAAACCAACATCAAAAGCATTTGACCTATTGAGAGTCTTTGTGGATTTGCCACAAAGGTCCTGATAAAGTAGATTGGTATGGGATTGCTCATGCTGTGAGAAGACGGTCTATAGAGTCAAGCAATGATGCTTGAACACTCGAGCCTATATGTGTCGATACATTTCAATCTGACAATTATTGGTAATAATAATATTATTATTATGATATAATGATACAATCAACTATGTTTGGCAAACCAAGATACAGGCAACCCAGCAATGGTAGGCTGGCTATCTACAAACTCTTACAAAAATAATTAGTTCTTTGTATGTTAAGTAGTCCTTTTGAGTTGGTTGGAGTACAAAGTAGGGGCAGTTGAACCTGGAGGAGAAGAGGTGAATAAAAACAATATCGTATAGGTGCTAATTTTCGCAGGACTTTATTTTCGCAAATTTCACGAATGAGCCTGCATTCATGAAAAATTCCAACTGTGAATATTTGGCTAGATTCATAGAATGTTTGTCTAAGATATAGTAGGGACTGGTCCATTCGCAAAACTAAAATCGTGAAATACAACCAAGTTCATCATTCGCGAAAAATATGCCCTGTGAAAAATAGCACCTATATTATGGTAATAATATTATGGTAATACTTCCTATTTAAAATATGTAGGCCATTAGCTAAAGGCTACTACTGAGGCCCCAGTATCACACACACACACACACGCACACACACACACACACACACACAATTAAATTAAATCAAATTCTAAATTAGTTCGGTGGCTGCAGCAGGTCTGTGGGCAGGGATGCCAAATGGCACACAGCTGGGATAGTAATCTCTCTTCACAGCTTAACTTTCAGTGCCGACCTGAGCCACCAGCACCCCCTTTGGATTTGTGTTGTAAATTCACATCTGAACACAAAGTTGGTAACACACACAGTACCTCCAACCTCCCAGATATATCCGTGTTATCCCAGAAATGGGCTTGGGAAAACAGATCACGGATACTGATTGGATAATCATGGAAATCGATAACTATCAGGATATCAGGGTATCTTATTTAGACTGGAAGCCTTTAGCCATAGGCTATTCTGACAGGCACCCAGTAGGAAAAAGAAGAAAACGAAACAATGCAGTCATAAAAGTAAAATGCAAATAATTAATAGAAATTGTTCATTCAATTAATAATTAGGTAATGCAATAGTATGTAGTTAGTAGTGTAGACAACTGAAGAGTAGAGGGATCATGCACAAGGTAATATGGAGGTGAGTCAAGTAGAATAAAAAAGGTCAGCACATCTCGAGAAAAAGGCTTGGTAGTCTTGTAGTTCTCGGACACTGCGTGGGAGAGATCTCCAAAAGGATGCACCAGTAAAACTGAACGCCTTTTGCCCGTAACAAGACTTTGTAGCTGGGAGGTTTAATTGCCTAGACCTTTTTACAGTTTACAATTGCAATTTACCTTTATGGGACAGAAAATGGCTACCTCTAAGAGTGAAACAACTTCCAATAGTGTAGATTTACTATCTGAGGACAAAATTGGCATAGATTTAGTTTCTGGGCCTGTCTAACCTTTTAGTAACTTCAGTGAGAAGTCAGTGTTCAGAAGAAATGCAAAACATCTGATTCAAAGAAAGTTTCTGTCCGTATAAAAGTGATTAAAATGAAGATGGATACCACAGCATCATATTCCCCAAGCTCTAAGAGAGAGAGTCTGAGACACTTAAGCCTACTACATCCTTTGCATAAGCTACTTTCAGTTACACTAATCCTAAATGTGGCCAATTCTATTTGAGTCATTTTTCTCCTTTCTAGTTATATCTGAGCGACATTATGAGCATTTTCCTAGGTGATATGTATTGCAATGTGAAGTCTCACGGGTGTACCTTGAGAAATACAGATATTACATGCTATTAACACTGATGGGGAATCTAGCAGGTTGGAGGTACTGCACACACACACACACACACACACACACACACACACACACACACACACACACACACACACACACACACACACACACACACACACACACACACACACACACACACACACACACACACACACACACACACCTGTGGTTGCTAGTAGCGACGGGGAGTTCCCCTTGATCTTCCGGCGGATTGCTTCTTTTGTCTGTTCATTGTTGTCAACATCAGAGAGATATAGGAAGTGAGGAGGTCGTCCATCTTGTAGCCCTGTGAGTGTGTGTGTATATGTGTGTGGATGTGTGTGTGTGTGTGTGTGTGTGTGTGAGAGAGAGAGAGAGAGAGAGAGAGAGAGAGAGAGAGAGAGAGAGAGAGAGAGAGAGAGAGAGAGAGAGAGAGAGAGAGAGAGAGAGAGAGAGAGAGAGAGAGAGAGAGAGAGAGAGAGAGAGAGAGAGAGAGAGATGTACTTAGGTGAGTAGCTGTGTTTCATAGTACAAGAAGTTTAAGTGTTTTTCAGCCTCACAGAGAGGAGGGGGACCAACTCCCCAGACCAGGACAATAGTCCAGTCAATACTCCACCAATGTGATAGACACCACACACTACTGGGAAGCCATGCACTATCAGAGGGGCATGTACTGATAGAGATCGTCACAAACCAACCAGACAGGAGTGGGCATCTGCACACAGCTGATCAACACTAGACAGACCTCACTGACACACATGTTCACACTCATCTGCACACAGCTGATCAACACTAGACAGACCTCACTGACCCACATGTTCACACTCATCTGCACACAGCTGTTCAACACTAGACAGACCTCACTGACCCACATGTTCACACTCATCTGCACACAGCTGATCAACACTAGACAGACCTCACTGACCCACATGTTCACACTCATGCCCACATAGTCTATAATATACACACTTGCTGGAGAAACACACATAACAAGCATACACAGTACACAGTACATACCTCTGTAAAACCATAGATAAAATCTATGGTAAAATACACACACACACACACACACACACACACACACACACACACACACACACACACACACACACACACTAACAAGTGAAGTTTCACATAGAAGTCTGTTCCCTCTGACAAGGTTGCCGATAGTCATATGAAAGTAGTTGTTTCCACTGGACCAGTTACTGATTTTGGTGAAGGGATAGTTGGCCAAGATGTCCTTTGTCTGTGGGTGGATCAGACTGACTCCATTCTTGTTGATGGCAATGAGAAGAACTTCGGGGAATTGAGGCTCTGTTTGTTGCTGAGGGAGAACAGAAGAAGATGGACTTTCCCAACAGACAAGACAAACATGCTGAGAGAAATCACAAGGTACCAACCTTGACTTCAAAGAAGGCTGAACCAAAGGTTGGCCAGCGACTGATGATCTTCAAGAACCCAATCTTTGCATCTTCCTTAGAGCGTGCCGAATGTTTGTTGAAGTTCACAATGATGACCTAGCAAGGTGATAGACCATAAAGTCAAGTGAGGTCAGGTGAGGTTAGGAATGATTATTATATTCACAGAAAGCCTTTAGCCACTAACTACTATCCCCTTGGGGGGGGGGGGGGAGTATCACATCAGTACAGAAACATAGAGAAAACCAAAATTACAACAATTGTACAAAAGAATGGCTAGGAATTCACATGGAAGTCACATGAAAGTCACATAAAAGGCAAGTGTGTCCAAATTCAGTGTTAACCATACATACAGTATGACATACTATACAGTGGGAAATGTTCATTGGTGAAATTTCACAAATGGCTCCCTTTTACAAATTTGCGAATCTCAAATTTCTGGAGGCCATTTTTCCTTAGGTGATGGTGATAAAGTAGCTTTTGTGTGTATCATGTGAACAAAGTGGCTCAAGGCAGAGATGCAAACAAGTCAAAGATTTGAGGTTACTTTTGCCTTCTAATGGGTTGTCAAGTTTTGAGAGTGTACGTTTCGCCTGATCATTTTGCTTGAAGTACTTAAAGGAAATGTTTTTGAGAAACCACCAACAAAATCTCAGAGCCAACTGCAACTGAATCCAGCTACTAACACCAAACTCTGAATGCTGTTAGACAAGAGGACAACAGTGCAGGTGCCTAGCACATACGTATTACTTGAGCCTGACGTTCGTGGATGTCTGAAGTCTTCGGGGATCAAATATTTGCAAATGATGGGATATTCATGAAATTTGAGAAACTATTGCTTCATGAAAATTTCCCACTGTTGTGGTACCTGACATACAAGTTGTGCACACAACCAACCCATACCCAACAGGTAGTGGTAGGAACTTGTACTAATTCCACACAATACCACAGGCACTGCATTGTATACCATTCTAAGTCAATATTTTGAGTTTCTAGTGAATCCCATTCAGCTTATAATGATTCCACAAACCACAAGTTTTTTATTCAAACCAAATATAAGAGGATCTTTGCAAACTACAGTACCAATCACTTAAAAGTTGCTAATTTGTATCGTTTACATGCTGATGATATGTTTCGAAAATGCTACGTTTAGTACAAAAAGACGCCGTGAACACTGTACGCTTCAATCGTAGCGTTCGAGATTAATTTTCTACCGAAAAGTGTTAGGTCTTCAGAATGTTTCCCCCTTGAATAGAGAAACGTATATTATGGAGAAATCTAGTCTTTTTCTTGTCTTTGTTGAGAGAAACAACTTGTGTAAGTTCAAAAAACATTGCACTGAACTGTGTGTATATTATTGCTAGAAGCAGTACGTACGTAGACTACCTGATCAATGCTTGTGAAGTATTGTTTCTGTTTCTTTATATCGCTGTGGAAACTTGCGGAGTCCAAGTATGTTAGCTAATAGGCCTTCTTCATTTATAGAAGCTTCTGCACAGTCGGTGCTTTCAGTCTTTCCTGGCCCGAGTCGATACGCGAAACCAAATCTTTTCATTCGCATATTGACTAAAAAAACAACACCGACTTGGATAACTAAACCGTTATACATTCAATACCAAACTTTGCATTGTTTCATGAAGCTTTTGGCAAATGCGTGGCTATTGTCCTGCCAGGTGATGTGAAAACAGCCATATTTAATTGAATTCGGCCATATTTTCTATCATACTGTACATGTACGGGACGCTGAGAAAATGGTACGTTTCGAGGGACGGTACTCTGAGAACACGCCGTGCAAACGATATGATTTAGCAACTTTTAAGTGTTTAGTACCGTATTAGCCAATATTTACAAATGCTGACCATTTCTAAACAAACCATATAAGGCACATGCATATCAACGTTGAAAGTTGTACAACTCAAAACCATCAACATTCCAAAGGCACACCAAAGGCACAAGCACCAAAACCAAAGCCACCCATCGCTAAAGACTTTGGAGTGAGAAATCTACCTTCTCCAGTTGCGATAAGGGGCAGAATCACAACAAAATAATTCCATGGGAATTGTGTCATGTGATTCAGATCCTAGAGAAAATCAAATACCGTTTCAACTACTTTGATTGGTCAATTATTCCTATTGTGTGCATTCCCAATATATCCATTGATAAACACTAAATCTTATCTATTACCACAAGTGCTTTGGGGCAAAGCCATATATAAGATATGCCAAAAGATATTATGAAAACCAATTTTTGAAAATGACCACAAATAAATGCACCAGCAGCCAATCCAAGGAGCCCACGCATGGAACTCACCCAAGGAGCTCACGTATGGAGCTCACCCATGGAGCTCACCCAAGGAGATCACTCATGGAGCCCACCCATGGAGCTCACTCATGGAGCTCACTCATGGAGCTCACTCATGGAGCTCACTCATGGAGCTCACCCATGGAGCCCACCCATGGAGCCCACCCATGGAGCCCACCCATGGAGCCCACCCAAGGAGCCCACCCATGGAGCCCACCCAAGGAGATCACCCATGGAGATCACCCATGGAGATCACCCATGGAGCTCACCCATGGAGCTCACCCATGGAGCTCACCCATGGAGCCCACCCATGGAGCTCATCCATGGAGCTCACCCAAAGGGAGAACACTGCAAGATAGACAACATGAAATCACCTTTTTCCAGTCTTCTGGACTCAATTGACGAACCATGTCATATGGAACAAGTTGGTTCAGCATTTGCCTGAGGGAGGGGGGTGAGGTGGGTCATAGGGACAGTGCTATAGGAGGAAGGGTCACTTACGGTATATGTTGGAAATGAGCTTTGGTGTCTCCAAACTTGACTCTGTAGATGAGTGCTCCAAGAGCAGCACATTCCTCCAGTGTGCACTTGTGGTATCCTCTCAAGTACTTGGGGATCTCCTGCAGTAGAGGAGGGTGTGGTACATTGACAACAGAGGGGTGTGGTACACTGATCACAGGAGGGGTGTGGTACATTAATCACATGAGGGGTGTGGTACATTGATCATAGGAGGGGTGTGATACACTGATCACGGGAGGGGTGTGATACACTGATCACGGGAGGGGTGTGTAGTCCAGTCAGCTGGACCTACCTACAAAGCGCTGAGGGGCGGAAAGGGAAAGGTGGGTCCAGCATCAGTCCTATCATTTGCGCAACTTTCGACCAATTGGATCGTCCTATGCCGAATTGAGATACTAGTATTCATGACTTGAGAATGACGTAAGAAAGGCAAAATGACCGAGTGTAGTGAGTTGGGTGCCGATTGTTTCAGCAACTTTGTTCGTAAGTCTCACAGTATCTCGGTAAAGATGATATTGTTATCCATCCGCAGCAATGCAAAGCACTTTTATTTTGTCTGGTCTGGACACGTTTGGATTTGGGAAGACTCTCATATTTGAGCTCAGTGACACAGGTGTCACAACAGAGGGTTCTTCTCCTTCTTGCTACCTAGTGAACATCCTGAGTATTTGTACAAAATCTCGCCAATTGGTGAGTAGTGCCTAAACTTGCTGAGCAAACGATATTTCTTCGAACCTCGTAGCACGGCACTGCAAAGGTATTTTGGGCTGAATAGCTCTGCAGCCGCTAGTTGGGTTGCCAAATTAGACAGTCTGAAACTATGCTGAAACCATAGATACTAGGTGAGAGCATTTTATATTATCTATGGTTAAGAGCATCCATGCTGAAACTACTCGTACTAACACCTGCTTTTGCACACTATAGGCTGCGGCGGTGCATCAGAGATGTCAATTTCTATTTCTATTAGCAACTGATGCTGGACCCACCTTTCCATTTCCGCCCCTCGGCGCTTCATAGGTGGGTCCAGCTGGCTGGACTAGAGGCGTGTGGTACACTGATCACAGAGGGGTGTGGTGGTACACTGATCACAGGAGGGGTGTGGTACACTGATCACAGAAGGGGGGGTACACTGATCGGCAGTGATCACAGGACGGGTGTGGTACACTGATAACAGAGGGGTGTGGTACACTGATCACAGGACGGGTGTGGTACACCGACTACAAGGGGTGTAGTACACTGACTACAAGGCGTGTGTGACACCAACTACAAGGGGGGTGTGATACCGATTACAAGGGGTGTGGTACACTGACTACAAGGGGTGTGGTACACTGACTACAAGGGGTGTGGTACACTGACTACAAGGGCTGTGTGACACAGAGTAATGCTGACCTGATGGAAATGGAACATGCAGTCGGCAATAGGGTCCCTCCCTATGACTGTTGTAGACCAGAGCTTCTTCATAAAGAAGACCTGGTAAGTTAGGTTGAAGGTGGAGGTGTCCTTGCTTGGTCGAGCTCTCTTTAGCCACTCAGTCAAGTGGCGAACAAAGTCAAAGAAGAAATCTCCTTCGGGAACACTGATTACTGTAGAAAGATCAAAACAGTGATCAAATGGTCTACACGTAATGAGTACAGCATTTATCAAACCTTTATCTTGGATTTTGACAAACAGAGAAAAACCCTCTGAAGACTTCAAACCAAGACGTTCTGCAATGCTTGCACAGAAGTCCTTTGATCGTGTTCCTGAGTCAACCTCAAATGCCTGGTTTGTGTCATCAGGGAAGAATACCTTGTGGAAGATCTGTGTTGTCTTGTTCTGAGGAGTGAGGTCACATGGTGATCACATGACAACCTGTTGCACATCACATAATAGGTGATGATGAGGTACCTGAATGGCGTCCACTTCCACCAGATGTGGAGGGTACTTTCTCTGACCATTCTTAACTGTCTTCATCAACCTCTGATGACAGTCACTTGCTATGGGCTGTCTTGTCATCTTGGACCGAAGAAACTGCACCACCTCTTTCTGAAGAATAGAACTGGGTAGAAACATAAATAATAATGGGTGTGTCAAGGGGTATGTCTGTGGGTGTGCTGTCCTAGCTGACCTGCATGGGAAGAGTCCTGTTGCCAGCCATATCAGCTCCCACCCACGTTCTTCACTTGTTCTCTGCTTGTTCTCTGTCAGCTGTTTGATTATCTGACAATACATCTCGTCTCTGAGTGGTTCCTACAGGTTGGGAGGGGGGGGGGGGGGGGGGGGGGAGTAGGAGGTGGTCAGACTTATACCACATAGAGGGGGGGGGTAGGAGGTGGTCAGACATATACCACATGGGGGGGAGGGGGGGGAGTAGGAGGTGGTCAGACATATACCACATGGGGGGGAGGGGGGGGGGGGGGGGAGTAGGAGGTGGTCAGACATATACCACATAGGAGGGGGGGGGGGGGAGTAGGAGATGGTCAGACATTTACCACATGGGGGGGGGGGGGGGAGTAGGAGATGGTCAGACATATACCACATGGGGGGGGGAGTAGGAGGTGGTCAGACATATACCACATGGGGGGGAGGGGGGGAGTAGGAGGTGGTCAGACATATACCACATGGGGGGGGGAGTAGGAGGTGGTCAGACATATACCACATGGGGGGGAGGGGGGGAGTAGGAGGTGGTCAGACATATACCACATGGGGGGGGGGGGAGTAGGAGATGGTCAGACATATACCACATGGGGGGGGGGGGGGGGGGAGTAGGAGGTGGTCAGACATATACCACATGGGGGGGAGGGGGGGAGTAGGAGGTGGTCAGACATATACCACATGGGGGGAGGGGGGAGTAGGAGGTGGTCAGACATATACCACATAGGAGGGGGGGAGGGGGGAGTAGGAGGTGGTCAGACATATACCACATGGGGGGGAGTAGGAGGTGGTCAGACATATACCACATACCGTATAGCGGGAAATTTTCACGGAGTAATATTTTCGCGGATTCACAGTTATCCCAGCATTCACGAAATTTTTAATCCGCGAAATCTCACCACTAAACATGTACATTCACAGCTACGTCCGGCTCAGGTAGTACGCACGCGCTAGGCCATTGTACCATTGTTCTTTTGTGTGAGCAGCAGTTTCTCGAAAAGCTGGTCGTGCTATATATACGTCGCTTTTTCCCTTCTTCAAACGAAACGATCAGGTGGAGCGTGCACACCTGAAAGTTTCACAGGCTATTAGAAAGCAAAAGTAACCTCAAATCTTCAACTGAAGTGTAAATGGCTTCAACTTGTGCCATTTCGTTCACACGATACACTCAAAAGCTACTTTCCTACCATCGCCTAAGAAAAAATGGCCTCCTGAATTTTAGGGATCCGTGAAAATATTATCCGCAAACATCAAGAAATAAGCCATTTGTGAAAATGTTACCCCGCGAAAATTTCCCGCTATACGGTAGGCGGGGGGAGGGGGGAGTAGGAGGTGGTCAGACATATACCACATGGGGGGGGGGGGGGAATAGGAGGTGGTCAGACATATACCGCATGGGGGGGAGGGGGGGGAGTAGGAGGTGGTCAGACATATACCACATGGGGGGGAGGGGGGAATAGGAGGTGGTCAGACATATACCACATGGGGGGGAGGGGGGGAGTAGGAGGTGGTCAGACATATACCACATAGGCGCTAATTTCACGGGACTTTATTTTTGTCAATTTCACAATGAAACTGCATTCACGAAAATTCAATCATGAATATTTGGTTAGATACATAGTTTATTGATTTATCTAACTTATAGTGGGAATGGTCCATTCGTGAAAATAAAATTGTGAATTACAGCCAAGATCTTGATTCTTGAAATGCACACCTTGTGAAAATTAGTGCCTATACACTAGTGACAATGGATGGAAGGTGAGATGTGGATGTAGTGAGGGTTAGGTGAGATGTGGATGTAGTGAGGGTGGGGAAGGTGTGGATGTAGTGAGGGTGGGGAAGGTGTGGATGTAGTGAGGGTGGGGGAGGTGTGGATGTAGTGAGGGTGGGGGAGATGTGAATGTAGTGAGGGTGGAAGTGATGATAAAACAATACAAGCTAGAACTTAGACAATGGGATGTAGCCAGCATCTCGGTACTAACATGTAGAAGAGGTGGTTCGAAGATGGCATCAGTCAACTCTGTGCTTAGTCTAAGCTTCTTGCTGGGGTAGTCTCCCATGTACTTC
>CAUJGJ010000185.1:153574-163574 GCA_963170055.1 Halisarca cf. caerulea | reverse complement strand
AATTGTAGCAGACACACCCCCTACAGTGGACACACCCACACTGTTGTACCTTATCAAAGAGTGCAACGTAAAGAGAAAATCCAAAGGCATCTTTGAGTCCTATCTTCTCTGCAAGTTGTGTGCAGAGCTCTTTGGCTGTTGTTGCTGAGTCAGCAAGTAGAGTTCGTGTGTTGCCATCCATAAAGGTGATTGGCAGCATGAGAGGTTTCTTAGACTTGGTTGCCTGCAGCTCCAGCCAGGATGGGGGTTGACTTCGGGTACCATTGATCTGGGTCCTCCTCAGTCGCTCCTCACAATAGGGGGCGTAACCAGGAGGACCTTCACTTATGAAACAACGGAGGTACTTGATGAACTAAAGGAGGAGGTGGAGTGATGGTAACCATAGCAACTCTCTTCCTACCCCCTCCTCTCCTCACCTTCTCACTAGGAGCGAAACACCCAACACACAATGACAGAAGGACCCACCCACGGGCATGGGATGATTTGGAAGGATTCTGAGTCAATTGCTTGCAAATTTGACTGTAAATCTCATCTCTTAGCTCTTCTCTGAGGATGCCATATCCAATGATGAAGTGAAGTTTCTCTAAGTTGTTTGTTGGACGCTGGAGAATGGCCATCTGGTACTCTCCAGTGTCTGTAGATTCGTCTCTCATCATATCAGCCACATCCTGGGTCGGGGCAGGAAATAGGGACCACTCACTCACTCACTCACACACAAACACACGGGTCGGGGCAGGAAATAGGGACCACTCACTCACTCACTCACACACAAACACATGGGTCGGGGCAGGAAATAAGGACCACTCACTCCCTCACTCACTCACACACAAACACATGGGGCGGGGCAGGAAATAGGGACCACTCACTCGCTCACTCACTCACACACAAACACATGGGTCGGGGCAGGAAATAGGGACCACTCACTCGCTCACTCACTCACACATGGGTCGGGGCAGGAAATAGGGACCACTCACTCACTTACACACAAACACATGGGTCGGGGCAGGAAATAGGGACCACTCACTCACTCACACATGGGTCGGGGCAGGAAATAGGAACCACTCACTCACTCACTCACAAACACACGGGTCGGGGCAGGAAATAGGGACCACTCACTCACTCACACACAAACACGAGAGAGAGAGAACATAGTAGAGGAAAGTGTGCACACCTGAGAAATCTTGCTCTTCTTCTTGAGTGTCATTGAAGCAATTCTCTTGCGAAGTGTCTCCTTCTTCCTGTCTTCTCTGGACTGTCCAACTACAGCTTCTGGTTCGTCCACATCTTCTTGCATCTGTTGTTCAAGGTCATTCAGCTTGTTCCGTCCAAGTGCTCGACCAATGGAGTCGTACAGCCTCTTCCCAATTCCTTCTTTTGACTGCAGAAGACATTGAGCAAGAGTCACCAATTACAGCAAGTACCTTTGTTGCTGACAACAGACGCACCTTTTGCTCAGTTTGTTGTGTGACCTTAGGCTCTGGGAGATCCCCCATAAACCTGCGAATGATGGTCCAGATGGCAACAGCTGCTTGTCTGTCGTGGTCCGATTTGAGGGGTAGTAGTGGTTGTTTGAGTTGGCGGTGTATCCAGGAGTGAGTCGCTGCTCCTTGGAAGTAGGTTGTGGCAAACTTTGAGAACTTGTACACGGAAATATCCTCCTCGATCTGTAGAGAAGACCAGGCAAGGTGTACATCTGTTACTCTAGATAGCAGATAACACTCACTCACCTCCACAGCTGGTAGCGGTAAGCGTGACTCGTCTCCTTGGTACACATAGCCAGGCTGTCCTGTGGTTGATTGCCCATCACCAAGGAAACCAAATATGTCATCAACTACTTGTGAGTCATCAGGTGCCTCCTCCATGTCACGTTCTCTTTTCTCTTCAATCTTCCTCAATTCCTCCTTCTTTTTTTCAAGCTCTTGTCTGTTAGCCTCTTCCTCTTCTCTGGCTTGCCTCTCCAGTTGCTCAAGATATTCCTGTTGCTTCCTTTCAGCCTCTTTCCTAGCCTCTTCGGCGGCCATTTTCTTCATCAATTCTTCCTCCTCCTTCTTTCTCATGGCTTCCAGCTCTTTCATCCTTCGATGGTGTGCCAGCATCTTCTTGAACTTCTCTCGTTGTAGCTTCATTCTGACGATAGCTTGGATGGAGATGGCTGCGCTCACCTTCTTGCGACACTCCTGTCGGACCAGGTAGCCCCTGCAGAAACACTGCACAGAGAACAAAGAACACATCAGACCACTCTTCAGCAGTCAACCATGCACTGCCTACCTGAAGCCTGGACACACCACGTCTTAGCTTACGAAACTCTCTGGTCAGTTTTCTGGCTTTGAAGGTTGCGGTTGCTTGAAGTCTGGCAAATCCTCGTTTCATCTACACAAAATGACACAAAAAGTTATGTTCATGCCTGCTGTGTGTGTGTGTGCGTGCATGTGTGTGTGTGTGTGTGTGTGTGTGTGTGTGTGTGTGTGTGTGTATGAGTGTGTGTGTATGTGTGTGTGTGTGTGTGTGTGTGTGTGTGTGTGTGTATGTGTGTGTGTGTGTGTGTGTGTGTGTGTGTGTGTGTGTGTGTGTGGTGTGGTGTGTGTGTGTGTGTGTGTGTGTGTGTGTGTGTGGACAAGGGAATGTGCGTACCTTTAGGTATCGCTTTTGTATGCGATGTCTCCTGAAGTTCTTCTGCATGATCACAGAGGCCCACTTCATCTTCTTGTATCGCTTCCTTTGCAACCATCCTCGGATTGTCTTTTGGATCATAATGACTTTCTTCCCTAGTTCTGTCTCTCTGATCTCCTCAAGATACTGGTCATCTTGATCCTGTACCACACACAAGACAACAGTGAACCAGTGCTAGCTAACCACTCACTCACTCAAGACACCAGTGACAACAGTGAACCAGTGCTAGCTAACCACTCACTCACTCAAGACACCAGTGCTAGCTAACCACTCACTCACTCAAGACACCAGTACTAGCTAACCAATCACTCACTCAAGACACCAGTGCTAGCTAACCACTCACTCACCCAAGACACCAGTGCTAGCTAACCACTCACTCACCCAAGACACCAGTGCTAGCTAACCACTCACTCACCCAAGACACCAGTACTAGCTAACCACTCACTCACTCAAGACACCAGTGCTAGCTAACCACTCACTCACCCAAGACACCAGTACTAGCTAACCACTCACTCACCCAAGACACCAGTGCTAGCTAACCACTCACTCACCCAAGACACCAGTACTAGCTAACCACTCACTCACTCAAGACACCAGTGCTAGCCAACCACTCACTCACCCAAGACACCAGTGCTAGCTAACCACTCACTCACTCAAGACACCAGTGCTAGCTAACCACTCACTCACTCAAGACACCCGTGCTAGCTAACCACTCACTCAAGACACCAGTGCTAGCCAACCACTCACACAGAGAGGATAACAAACCTTTAGGAAAACCTTTGTCTTCCCAATCTGCCAGTCATGGCCTTCCAAAATGTTGGAAAGGATACGTTTCGAGAGTTGCCTGTGGTCTGGGTTGGGTAGACGCCATGCTTCAGTCACACCAGGGACAAGTAGATGATAGCGCTCAACAAAGTCACTAAAGACGTGTCTGATGGGGTAGCCAGCTCTTCTGATCCTGATAGTTTCCATCATTCCTGAGTACCGCAGTTGTCTTGTGCACAGCTCTCGGTCAAACACCTAACAAGACAGGAACATCAGCCATTTTGTTCTACTATTCACTAACTAAAATGAACACTTGCATTCTTGTTACAAACACACACAGACATTCTAGGACTGATACATGGGTCAAGCAATGGCCTATCAATTTTTATCAGAAACAATTCAGAAATTGTTTGAAGAGGTCAGAAAATACGTTTTTCACAGAATTAATTAAAGGTTTAAAAACAGACCGACACTCAGATCCACAGTGAAGGGGAACAAGGAGTCATGGACTTGTGCTGTTGGGTTCTTACCAGTGCAGCTTTCAGTTCATTCGGCTTCACACATCGAACAAAAAATGGCTGACAGGCCTCTAATGTCTTCATCAGTTTATCAAGTGACTTTTTGAACTGTGGTCCTAGGGTTGGGGCTTTCTTCCTGGTCTCTGTTGACTGAGGGAGGAGGAGGGGAGGGGGTGGGGTTAAAGGGAGGGACAGGTCAGAGGAGCTGTCCATATCACTATCAAACTGAAGCCTACCATAGCACTGTCTCCCTTGAACAAAGCGGCCAAGAACGGGTTTTTTGTCTTGTGCAGCAAATCAAAGAGATCAGCACTGAAAGTGTCTCGATTCTTCTCCAGAAATCCTGAGCAAATGACTCAGCATTAACAGCCACCATCACACCACATAGCAACCATCACACCACATAGCAACCATCACACCACATAGTAACCATCACACCACATAGTAACCATCACACCACATAGCAACCATTACACCACATAGTAACCATCACACCACATAGCAACCATCACACCACATAGCAACACTATCACACCACATAGCAACCATCACACCACATAGCAATCATCACATCACATAGTAACCATCACACCACATAGTAACCATCACAACACATAGCAACTATCACATCACATTCCGAACAATGGCTGATACTGATGATAGGTCATGTCTGGCCCTCCTAGACCAACCTGAGGTGGAGTAGAACACCTTCCCTGCAAAGTGGACAATCCCGAACTCCTGAACTCTCGAGGACTTTGGCATGACAAAGTGAGGGTTCTTTCCATGTTGTTTGATCAGTTTCTGTAGCATGCTAGCATCTGTACCCTGGGATGGGATGGGATGGGATGGGAGAACGAAATATCACAAGCTAACAGATGTACATGCATATACATGACGTGCGCAGCGAAAAGGTACCCAAACTGATTTTTTTGGAGATCAAGTGTTTGTTACTATTTTAGGCTACAATGATGTATTCGTCATGTGAGCAAGTTTTGCTTCCGTACTCCTACAGGAAACGGTCAAACTAGCAAGTTTATCAATGCAGCACAGAATCAGCCATTGTTCAGGAAAGCTTCGCAAAGTTTTATTTCCGTTCTCTGGTATACTGTCCAATGGACGTGACATTTCTTCTTCTTGCGCAATAATTCCTGACATCTATGCGTCTTTACAATGGTAGGCCGGTGAGATAATTACATTCATAAGGCTATTGTTGTGACGCACACAAGCACACACACACACACACACACACACACACACACACACACACACACACACACAAGCACACATACACAAGCACACACACACACACACACACACACATGCACACACACACACACACACACATACACACACACATACAAACACACACACACACACAAGCACACACACACACACACACAAACACACACACAAACACACACACACACACACACACACACACACACACACACAAACACACACACACACACACACACACATGTACGTACATAATATTATGTACCTTTGGAAATCTGCTTTCTTCATCAATGAGAGCGATGAAATTGAGAGGCTTGACAGCAATCATATCCAGGATGTCTTGGTTGTCCTTGAACTCAATGTGCGTCCAAGAAATGTTCTCCTTGTCATACTCAGCTTGTTCCAGCTTGAAGATGTACCGCACAAAGAACTGCTGAAGGTTCTCATTGCAGTAGTTGATGCACATCTGCTCAAAACTGCAAAGAAGAATAACCTTGTAACATCCATGTGACAATCACATGACTCCACACACACATACATACATACATAGAGTGGAACCTGCTTAATCCTCTGTAATCCGAAATTAGGCATAATCCGACCAGAAAGTCTGGAACGGATACTATTTGTAACATGTAAAACATACTCTGTCATCAGTAACAGTTTCAGACAAACTTTCCCTTGGCAGGGCCTACCCTAGGCCTTTAGAGCCCTTTCAATTCACATGAAACTAACACGAAAAGTAAGAACAAGTGGTGAGGAATCCAATTCCAGGCTATAGGTTATAATCTTCCCTAAAAAGTTATAACTGAAAAAAAAACCTGTTTTTCATCCTTCAATTGGCCAAACTTTTGCATAAATTACTAAATTGTGAGAAGCCACTTCCTTAAAGTACTAAGCCTCAAACAATGTTCACAACTGCAGTATGAAGATCCCATTGAAGTAGGATGTAAAAGGATTCACAGACATCTAGAGGTCCACCTTACTGACTTTTTCTTTGGCCTCATCAAAACTGCCATCTTTGTGATGTTTCACATTCACGGTCAGTTATAAATATCCTGTGCACACACACACACACACACACACACACACACACACACACACACACACACACACACACACACACACACACCTATTGATTTCGAATCTCTCAAAACCAAAGATGTCAAGTAAGCCAATGCTAAGCTTCTTTGACTTGCTCTCTTTGCTCTGCTGGTAAATGCATGTGTCAATCTTGTCCACAATCCAGACAAACATCTTGCCATACACACCTAATGAACATGATCAGAACTGAAGAGACGCAACAGGCCTGATGTGTTTGACAGGGGGACGTGTGCTTGGCTACAGACCTGATGTGTTTGACAGGGGGGGTGGGGGGCATGTGCTTGCCTACAGGTCTGATGTGCATGAAGGAAAACAGGTACCTTTGACAAAGGCATCACGGACATCTTTGGCTTGCTGTGCTCCGACTGGAGAGACTATAACCTCTCCATGTGTCAAGGTTGTGTGTGTGCACATGGCCTTCTCCATAGCTTTCATGTCCACTCCAAGCAGACGAGCAGCATTGGAGGGTGCAGACTCCGGAGGGGAGTAGTAGGCCACTGGAAGATTACCTTTCTCCGTTTCTGAGGGGATAAATGAGTGAGCGAGGGTGAGAGGAGTGAGAGTGAGGTGGAGGTGACAGGAGTGAGAGTGGGGGGATGAGGTGACAGGAGTGAGAGTGGGGTGGAGGTGACAGGAGTGAGTGAGGTGGAGGTGACAGGAGTGAGAGTGGGGGATGAGGTGACAGGAGTGAGAGTGGGATGGAGGTGACAGGAGTGAGAGTGGGATGAGGTGACAGGAGTGAGAGTGGGGGATAAGGTGACAGGAGTGAGAGTGGGGATGAGGTGACAGGAGTGAGTGAGGTGGAGGTGACAGGAGTGAGTGAGGTGGAGGTGACAGGAGTGAGAGTGGGGGATGAGGTGACAGGAGTGAGAGTGGGGGATAAGGTGACAGGAGTGAGAGTGGGGTGGAGGTGACAGGAGTGAGAGTGGGGGATGAGGTGACAGGAGTAAGAGTGGGGATAAGGTGACAGGAGTGAGAGTGGGGTGGAGGTGACAGGAGTGAGAGTGGGGGATGAGGTGACAGGAGTGAGAGTGGGGTGGAGGTGACAGGAGTGAGAGTGGGGGATGAGGTGACAGGAGTGAGAGTGGGGGATAAGGTGACAGGAGTGAGAGTGGATGTGAGAAGGGGGAGTGAGGGATGTGAGAGTGGATGGTTGATGTGAAGGATGTGTGCTGTCAAGTGAGGGTTATCCTAGAATTGGGAAAACTGGAAACAGAATACAAAGTCTAAAAATTACATATCAAATGACAATATCCAAAAGCACACACACACACACACACACACACACACACACACACACACACACACACACACACACACAGAGAGAGAGAGAGAGAGAGAGAGAGAGAGAGAGAGAGAGAGAGAGAGACAGGATAGTCAAACACTCTCTTTCCTACCTCCAAAGGCAATGTTCCCCAAGTGCAGAATGGCGGCAACAATCTGCCACAAATTCCACTGATCATCTTCCTCAAAGTTCAGCACTTTCATTGCTCCTTTGATCTGGGCAAACTCGGCCCTCTCATCCAGCCCTTCACAAGTCAAGGTCTCACCCTGTGTGGAGTGGGGTAGGGATGTAGGACAAGTGCACAAGCTAGCACACATACACAAGCACATACAAAAGCACACACACAAACACACACAGCACACACACACACACACACACACACACACACACACACACACACACACACACACACACAGCTCAGTACCCATGAACCCATACATCCATTACATGCAATCCAACTATGAATATGACACAGGACAACTAACTATAATATTATGTAGTGAGTAGAGTTTATGGAGCCACACCCACTACTTGTATCCTCATTCTAGGACCACACCCACTGCACTTAGTACCACACCCACTACACGTACATAAAACAACACCCACTTGCACAAGGTAGTGATAGTCACTAGGCTTAGTGAGGCTCAGCTTGTCGAGTTCTCCTTTGCTCAGTCCAACAAGAAGTCGATAGAAGATGTGATAGTTCCTCTCTCCTTTTTGTTGGTGTACCAACCGGGACTTCTCAAGAAGGTACTGATCGATCAAGGCTCCTTCAATGACCCCTCGCTGGGAGAAGTGTATGTCAATGAACTTGCCAAATCTCGAGGAGTTGTCATTTCGAACAGTTTTGGCATTTCCAAAAGCTGCAATGAAAAAGGATCAATTGACTTGTCACTAACAGCAGTAGTCCACAGTTACCTTCCAATATCGGATTGGAATCCAGAACCTGTCGCTCAATCCACGAGTGTTGTCCACTCACTGCAGCCAAAAACTGAAGGATGAGTTTTGTTGACTCTGTCTTCCCTGCTCCTGACTCCCCACTAAAGTACAACAAAGAGAAAGGGAGACTCAAATGATGCCAAAGTGAAGTGGGTGTGTTGGGGGCACTCGGTCTTGCCCCTAACACTAACCTGATGATGACACACTGGTCGTGGCCATTCCTCAGCATTCTGTGCCAAGCATTGTCGGCTATGGCAAAGATGTGAGGCTCTTCTTCTCCGATCTTCTTTCCTCTGTACCTCTGAATGTGTTCGGCATCGTAAATGGGCAGTTCAGTGTACGGGTTGATGGCCACAAGGATGGAGCCTGTGTAGGTCTGTCCCAATACAACAGAAATATCAACAAGCAAACAACACACCATAGAAGACATCAACAAGCAAATAACACACCATAGAAGACATCAACAAGCAAATAACACACCATAGAAGACATCAACAAGCAAACAACACACTATAGAAGACATCAACAAGCAAACAACACACCATAGAAGACATCAACAAGCAAACAACACACCTAGAAGACATCAACAAGCAAACAACACACCATAGAAGACATCAACAAGCAAACAACACACCATAGAAGACATCAACAAGCAAACAACACACCTAGAAGACATCAACACGAAACCCGCAAAAGAAGACTAGAACATTTGGTCCCGTGGTTACTCACATAAATCTTCTTGTTCTGGTATCTTCTGAGCAAGTTATGCAGAATTCCAGCTTCGTGGAGATCTCCAAGCTGGATCTGCACAGGGTATATAAAACCAAGAAGGTTTTAACAGAGTAACCCGTTTACGGCTACCCCCACACTGCACACACGAGCTCCAGTCGCTAACCATGTCCTCAACACCCTCCACGCTGGACTGGTGCATGGCTCGAACTTTCTTCGAGTTCTTAGCGTCCACCCAATGCTCATTTCCTTCGTCATCGACCAGTTGCAACTGTCCAGTGTCCGAGTACTTGACTATGGCCCCAATCGGTACTTCGAACTCTCCTCCTTTTGTGTTGTCCAACCAAACATGCTCGCCCTACGAAAAGGTAACGTTATTAACCGGAAAAGATTGCTAGCACTGTGCCGACACGGACAACAGTGCAAGTGTCTCCCTCACACTCCCGACTGGTCGTTTACCTTGGATAGGATGACCATGGCGACGGGGATTTACTGAAAGAATCTATCAAAAAAAAGAAGATAATGTGTCGGATCAAATACAAATGACAATGCTCAGTGTTCGGTGCTGAAACGAGAAATTCTAGCAGAACATGAAACCCCCAGGGCAACGCCCAAATACACTCTCCCTCGAACAGTTCCACAAAAGGAGCATTTCAACAAACTCAAACCGAACTCTCGAGAAGACAGCGATCAAGAATGACCAATCACTCCAGGTTGTCTTTCGTCCTTACCTTGTAGCCTTGTTGGTTCTCCAAAG
>CAUJGJ010000185.1:117374-153374 GCA_963170055.1 Halisarca cf. caerulea | reverse complement strand
CAACTTCGAATCTTTGCGAGTCGCAAATACTCCCACAGTTCGTGTAATCCCGCCCCTCAGGCACGCCCAGTTGTACGCGTCACGCAAAATTCCATTTCAACTTCCATTCGACATCATCCCTGGATTGATTCCAGTGAGAACATGGGTTCCATTGACCTAGTCACCTCTGAGGCAATGGTTCCCCTACCTATTTATCCTGTAAATCACCACATTATTGCATTTATACCATTGTTATGTTAAATTATATTGTACTAGTTGTGAACCAAGTTCAGAACCTCGCGATTGCTAAAACGAAAATTGAATTTTGAAATAGAAATTGAATAGTGTTCAATTCCATTTTAACTGCTGCTTGTGAATTCAAAACTGATGTGTGTACTCATGCTTTGAGTTGTAATGCTAGATTGAGTGCAATGGTATTACAATGGCCATGCAGATGCAAAGTTAGCAGTTTTGTTGTTTACTCATTTGCCACATGCTTGCAAGACACAGTGTGTAGACTACAGTATCAGTACTCGTGAACAAGGCTGTACGACTGTGTAACGTCTGTAATTTGTGACATTTGAAATTCAATTTGGTTGAGTCATGCATCAGTGATTGACACAAATCTGTTGAGTTTTTATTCAGTTCTTCTGGTGACACTGCATTAAATTTGCAAAATAAATGGTCACTTTTCATTGTATATGATTCAATTGAATTGCAATGCTTGGTTCAATTTGGCCTGCTTGAACATTCAAATTGACACTAGCACTGAGCAATGCATGTGACATGTACCACTGCACATAATCTGCACAAGAAACCAAGTTGCATGTATCCATGGCGCTAGAAGTATTATAATTATGCTTAATCCTCAACATAATACTATAATAAATTATTGTCAATTTACCTGGATATATGCATTCGTGGACCTTGATTAATTCTGAACCAATAATATTGTAATTCATGTACCACCACACAACTGCATGAGTGATAGAAACAAAGTTGCAAACATTTTTGGTTTATCATTTGGTTCTATTTGAACAAGCAGTCAGTTTTTTTCAAAAAGTCTTTAAAATTTCTTTTGAATCCATGAACTTCATATTGATTGAACATACATCACACAATGTCACTTGCTGCTCATACGTATATACATGAAATTTGTTTCTGCATGACATTGTGTTTCAGATGATTTGTACGTAAGTGCACTTAGATTTGTGGATTTGACATATTCAGGTGCTTGGAGTACAGGTTGTGACACAGGCTGCTGTGTATAAAATATAGGTTCAAATTTTGGGTTACATTATATATAGATTTGTTTGATTGCGATGAAATCCATGGTTTCTGCAAAGGGCTGTCTTCAGACACATTTCACATGGTATAATCCAGTTAAAATCAGAATCTAACAAATATACATAAATGTGCATATACCATATATGTTCTAATTTATCGTCAGAGCAATTGTCAGAAAAAAACATCATTTAGAATGGAATTGCAAGGTTTCTGAAAGGTGGCAAATAATTGGAATGGGGGGACAAATATTTAGAATCGACGACGGCGAATTAGAACCATCGAAAAATGGCCGTTTCTAGCTTGAGAACTGTTGCACCCGTTTGAGGATACCACATATACAAGGAAAAATGAAAATCTTCCTCCATGATTCGACGATTACTCGAACAAAATATAAATGACAAAGGAACAGCGGTTTCTCCAGTACGGTATATCAATGGCCCAACAAATGGCAGAAAGAAGGTGGCCAGTCTGCGTGACGAATAATTAGGGTCTCTGACATAAATAGGATTAAAACACATGCTATTTGGTCATCAATTAGAATACTTTTCATCCCTTTTGGAGCCCATGACAAATAATTGGAATGAAAAAAAATTAGAGCATATACGGTATATACTCATTTGCTATATCAGTTTGAAAGTCCACTGATGTCACATTATAATAATATTTGGCATAGCGGTGCATGTTCCATACATGTACTACATACATCTCTCAGACTTAGACTCCAACAAACAATAGTCAAGGTGAATACATTATGTACTCAATTAAATGTTTTCCTTGCTGTATTGCATGTACAATTTTAGAAAACGGCATACCGGCGATACCAGCAAAAATGAGTTGCATGTATATATCAGGATGTTAAATGAAATGTGAAGTGACAGTTTACATTCGATCAGGAACGTAACAGATTATTTGTACAAAATCAACACACACAACATTTCGGCCACACAGGCCTTCATCTGCTGTATAAAACATTTTATGCAGCTGATGATGGCCTACATGGCCGAAACATTGTGCATTAAATTGATTTTGTACAATGGATCTGTTACGTTATAGAATTTGTTTGAAAGTTATATTATAAGTCAGCATAGCAATTTAGTAGTCTCTATCATATCAGATATAATCACACATTGCAGATTATGTCAATCAAATATGTATAATTTTATCACATGATGGTGCAAAGTGGTGCACATGAACAGTAGTTAGTCAAATCAAGTGTTCCAAGTACAGTGGAACACAAGAACAAAAGTGCGCAACACACGGACGATATTGAACTGTAATTTGTCAATCAATACCTTTTTATGACAATTCACATTTCAATTTTCTTACTTCTTCTCACTAAATCACTTGTTACGAAACCATATGAAAAAACCATAGATACTCAAACCCTTGACATGTCACGTTTGACTCGATCCAAAACGGGCCACCAGTTTATCGGTAAAATTTCCCAGCAGCGCGTAATTCCTTTATATTGTCATTTCTATAGCTTGTCCCCGAACAAAGTTGTCAGAGAAAGAAGACGTCCTATAGAATTCGTCAAAACAACAAAGAAAGCAAACAGAGCAGTCTTAGCGATAGCGCCATATAATCTACACGTGTCCTTGCGCATGCGCAGTTGCAAAAAAGGTGCCCCTAAAGATGTCCGACACAATGGCTGACACAATGGCTACTCAATTCGATCACCCGAACAACAAAATTGTGAATCCTACTATTTAGCGGAAGAAACTTGAAAATCGCTGTATAGAAGTTTTAGGCATTATTGTGCAATAATAATGAAGATTGTTAAATTTTTCGTATCGGTCAAGATGGGACTGTCAGGGACCCAAACGTAAGTGACTTTGGGCGCGTTTTGTTTAATACCCAGTGGGGAAATGCACATAAAGTTTACCTTATCACATAGAACACGTTTACCCGCTTCTGTTATTGCCACTTCACTGTCAATTTACTTTATCACCGACTTGCAACTTTCGCACAAAGAAACGACATATTGGCCAAAATATACGATTAAGTGCGTGGGCTTCTCGATCAGACTCCCCTATACGACGGAAACAGTTAACCTCGCTAAACCGCTCGGTAATTAGTTGTTTTTCTGTACAGTGTTGATATAATTTGTTGGTTCCTTTGTCAAATTTCAACTTCCATTACTAAACTCAAACTCACACTTAACTCAAATTCAAACTATACGTCTAAACGTCCTCAAAGTCAATTGCCCCACCAATCCGAGCTGCTAGTGGAAGAACTTGGCCCTTGGCTTCCATAGTGATAGCCTCCACCTCCTCCTCCAAAGTTCCTCCCACCTGCACTTCCTCCACGACCATGCCTTCTGTAGTCCGTCCCTCCAAACCCCCCTCCATAGCTGACAGGTAAAAGGACAGAGAACGTACATTCACAATCATTCATCCTTTTCATTTACCATTACCAGCTAACTGACTATAGTAGCTTACCACAATAAAATATTGAACCCTTTCCCCAATAGATCCAGATACATATATTCTACACCAGGTCAGTGCTGTCCACACCAGGTCAGTGTGGTGTACATCAGGTCAGTGTGGTGTACATCAGGTCAGTGCGGTCTACACCAGGTCAGTGTGGTCTACACCAGGTCAGTGTGGTCCACACCAGGTCAGTGCAGTCTACACCAGGTCAGTGCAGTCTACATCAGGTCAGTGCGGTCCACACCAGGTCAGTGCAGTCTACACCAGGTCAGTGCGGTCCACATCAGGTCAGTGCGGTCCACACCAGGTCAGTGCAGTCTACACCAGGTCAGTGCGGTCCACATCAGGTCAGTGCGGTCTACACCAGGTCAGTGCGGTCTACACCAGGTCAGTGCAGTCTACACCAGGTCAGTGCAGTCTACATCAGGTCAGTGCGGTCCACACCAGGTCAGTGCAGTCTACACCAGGTCAGTGCGGTCTACACCAGGTCAGTGTGGTCCACATCTGGTCAGTGCGGTCTACACCAGGTCAGTGCGGTCTACACCAGGTCAGTGTGGTCCACATCTGGTCAGTGTGGTCTACACCAGGTCAGTGCGGTTTACACAAGGTCAGTGCAGTCTACACCAGGTCAGTGTGGTCCACATCTGGTCAGTGCGGTCTACACCAGGTCAGTGTGGTCTACACCAGGTCAGTGCAGTCTACACCAGGTCAGTGTGGTCCACATCTGGTCAGTGCGGTCTACACCAGGTCAGTGCGGTCTACACCAGGTCAGTGCTGTCTACACCAGGTCAGCGTGGTCTACGTAGATGGCGACATACCGCTTGTACTGATTCTTTCCTTTGTTCTGGTATCTTCTCTCGGCTACAAGAGCTTCAAGCCAGCTTGGAACCTCTTGTTTGGCCTCCACCAGAACATCCAGTAAATCTTTAGCAACATTAGAATTCTTGTCATTGAAGAATGATGTGGCCAGTCCAAGGTTACCAACTCTCCCGGTTCTACCAATTCTGTGCACATACTCTTCAATGTCACTAGGGAGGTCAAAGTTCACCACATGTTTTACATTAGAGATGTCCAAACCCCGGGCTGCAACCTACAAGGAAGGTAGTTGATTGAGCAAGGAGAGAGAAGGCGAAGAGAGCAACACTTACTGCAGTGGCCACTAGAATAGGAGTAAAACCTGACTTGAATGACTTCAAAGCTTCTTCTCTCTCCTTCTGCGAGCGATCTCCATGGATGGATGTGCATCTGAAACCTTGATGGAAGAGGAAGTTGTCCAAGGCATCTGCTCCTCGCTTGGTCTCCACAAAGATCAAGGACAGTGAGTCAGTTCCAGTCACCTCCAGAAGATCCAGCAAATAAGATCTCTTGTCACTTTCCTCCACCCACACAATCTTCTGTGTAATGTTTTCACTAGTGGAGCCAACTTTTCCAACAGCCAGGAAGATGTAATCAGCTAGAAAGTCTCTGGCCAATATCTATAAATGTGCAAACATTGACACAGATAACACAAGGCACACACACAACCTGTCAATAGTGAAGACAGGCATCACCTGGATCTCCTTAGGGAAGGTAGCTGAGAACATGAGGGTCTGTCGGTCGCTGACTACTGGCATGGAGTTGTCCTGGACAATGTGTCTAATCTGTGGTTCAAATCCCATGTCCAACATCCTGTCAGCCTCGTCAAGGACCAGGAACCTGGCACAGAGGTTACAGTCCAGGTTTGAAACCAGATGACTCATGACAGCATGTGATGGTAGGTACGCTTACTTGATGAAGTTGAGTCCAACTCTACCTCGCTCCATCATATCCACTAGTCTTCCTGGAGTTGCCACAAGCAAGTGACATCCTCTCTCCAGATCTCTGATCTGTCCTTGTATATCAGCTCCTCCATACACCACACACGGCTTCACATGTGAGCGATAGGAGAACTTACGAGCTTCATCATAGATCTGAGAAGCAAGTTCCCTAGTTGGAGCCAAGACAAGTGCCAGTGGATACTGCTTGTTACGGAACCGCATCTGAGGCTGAAACAAACCATCACAAAACTATGAACATGTGATGGTAGCCATAGCAACCAGAGTGTCACATACTGGTATATCTGGAGGCCCGCTTTTGAAGATAAGAGAGAGAATTGGCAGAAGGAAAGCAGCTGTCTTTCCCGAGCCAGTCTGTGCACAAGCCATCACATCTCTCTTAGCCACAATGATGGGAATAGCAAACTTCTGAACAGGAGTTGGCTTCACGTAACTAGACAGGTCAATACAGAAGTGAATGATAGGTCCCAGATCAACTTCAGAAAACTGAAATGGAAATAGAAACAATGACTCTTAACCAGATGCACATTGCATGTAGCAGCAGCTTACATTCTCAATGGACTTTGGAATGTTAGATCCTGAGGGGACAACTGGGATGTCTTCATACTTGTCAAAGTTGATCCCGTGATTGGGGCCAGAGAACAGCTCCCTGAACAAGAGTAAAACAATCATAAATGGAGACCATAACAACACAAACGAACTGAGACAAATAAATATATCAGTTGGATATCAGACAAATACTAACATACTACTATACCAGGCCCACCTGGTAGTACCACACCCCACAATACAAGGACCACCTGGCAGTACCACACCCCACAATACAAGGGCCACCTGGTAGTACCACACCCCACAATACAAGGACCACCTGGTAGTACCATACTCCACAATACAAGGACCACCTGGTAGTACCACACCCCACAATACAAGGACCACCTGGCAGTACCACACCCCACAATACACGGACCACCTGGTAGTACCACACCCCACAATACAAGGGCCACCTGGTAGTACCATACCCCACAATACCAGGACCGCCTGGTAGTACGGTACTAATCACTTAAAAGTTGCTAAATCATATCGTTTGCACAGCGTGTTCTCAGAGTACCGTCCCTCGAAACGTACCATTTTCTCAGCGTCCCGTACATGTACGGTACGATAGAAAATATGGCCGAATTCAATTAAATATGGCTGTTTTCACATCACCTGGCGGGATAATAGCCACGCATTTGCCAAAAGCTTCATGAAACAATGCAAAGTTTGGTATTGAATGTATAACGGTTTAGTTATCCAAGTCAGTGTTGTTTTTTAGTCAATATGCGAATGAAAAGATTTGGTTTCGCGTATCGACTCGGGCCAGGAAAGACTGAAAGCGCCGACTGTGCAGAAGCTTCTATAAATGAAGAAGGCCTATTAGCTAACATACTTGGAATTCGCAAGTTTCCACAGCGATATAAAGAAACAGAAACAATTCTTTGCAAGCATTGATCAGGTAGTCTACATACCGCTTTTAGCAATATTATACGCACAGTTCAGCGCAATGTTTTTTTTTGGAACTTACACAAGTTGTTTCTCTCGACGAAGACAAGAAAAAGACTAGATCTCTCCATAATATAAGCTTCTCTATTCAAGGGGGAAACATTCTAAAGTCTTAACTTTTCGGTAGAAAATTAGTCACGAATGTTACGATTGAAGCGTACAGTGTTCATGGCGTCTTTTTGTACTAAACGTAGCGTTTTCGAAACGTATCGTCAGCATGTAAACGATACGAATTAGCAACTTTTAAGTGATTGGTACCGTACCATACTCCACAATACAAGGACCACCTGGTAGTACCACACCCCACAATACAAGGACCACCTGGTAGTACCACACCCCACAATACAAGGACCACCTGGTAGTACCATACTCCACAATACAAGGACCACCTGGTAGTATCACACCCCACAATACCAGGCCCACCTGGTAGTGCCACACCCCACAATACAGATGTATGATTGCCACTAGTTTCAGTTGATAACATATGCAATGTACATTCACTTAGTGGAACATTATCTTTCAGCACACAGCAAGCTCCAGCGCACACACACACACACACACACACACACACACACACACACACACACACACACACACACACCAGCAAAAGGGTTGTAGTTGTGCTTTGACCATACTATAAAAAAGCACCATCACGGTGGCAAATTCTCACAGTAAGAAGAGAGGACTTCAACGCGTAAAGACGCGACTATTTTAAAATTCTGTTCTTAACTTCTAAAAAGCTCCAACTTGTTGTGCTTTGATCATACTATAAAACGCAACCCTTTTGCTGATACTTTAGACCTGCTAACAAACCGGTATTTGGCGTTAATCTAGGCGCTCGGTGAAGATGTCTGTTATACCATCTAGCGGTTTTAGATTTTCCTTGACCAATCCCGTGATGGGAGGTTTTCAAGGAACATCTGTTACTGCTCTGCCCAGTGCTACTGATGAAGGGTGGAATTCCCAGAAAAGGCCTTATAGCACATTGGCAAAACAGTGGTGTTTCGTCTCAGATTATCGTGGTTAGTACATTTCTACACACCTCTCCACACGTTCATTCCTTGGTAGTGGAGTATTCCAATCTTGTGGTTCCTTGGGGGTGTCAAATGCCCTGTCATTACCTCTGCCATATCCACTACCTTGACGTCCATAGTAGCTACCGGAACCATAGCGATTGCTGCCACTATAGCGATAATCATTGCTATAGCTACGTTCAAACCCAACATCACTGCCACGCCTCCAAGTGTAGCCTTGGGGAGGGGGTGGGGGATAGTCATCACGGTCACCATAGTTACGTGACTTGCCATAATCATAGCTCCTCCTCCCTGAGTACGCCCCCTTGTCCCTCGGGGGACCAGAGGACCTCCTGTCAAAGGATCTCCCTACATCAGGACCTCGATCATCATACCCTTTGTTTCTCAGAGGTGGAGGAACATACGACTTGCTTCCACTTCCTCCTGTCAGGGACAATACACTTAATCCAATAACATAAATGCATACATACATACATATGGATAATGAATGAAACGCTAATACACACACACACACACACACACACACACACACACACACACACACACACACACACACACACACTACAGCTCTAAACCAAACTAAAATTAACTTATAATACCCATAAACCAGTGTACTAGCCAGAATTTTTTATAACCAGAGGGGGGGGTCGCGTCGGTATAGCATCAGTCAGTGATTGCAGTACAGTGAATTCTTGTCACAATCTGCCACAATTTGTTTTCTATATTATGGCGATGGCATATTATCCAAGTCAATGTAAAGCAAAATTAATGAATCCATGCACAAGAGTAGTGGATTTCTGCCCCAGTACCCATAATCTCCATCATGTCAAACAAGTGGCTGCAATATTTAACAATATTCATAGCAGGAAACAATGTGTCCTTAGGGTTAGGGTCCCTAGTGCCCGAGGGGTCCGCAACACAGTGAAATCTCGTACACTTGGATTGAAATCTCAAGTGAAATCCCGGAATCTTATGAAATCTTGAAATCTGAAATCTTCGTATGCGTTCGAAATCCTATAAGAAATCTTTGCTGAAATCTTGAAATCACTAACGAAATCTTGAAATCTTGCCTGAAATCCAGAAATCTTATCTGAAATCTGGAAATCTTAAGCGAAATCTTAAAATCTTGAAATCTCGCTAGGGAAAATCTTGTGAAATCTTATTTCGAAATCTTTGAAATCTTAGTGAAATCTTTGAAATCTTTGAAATCTTGTGAAATCTCTTGGGATTTCGAAATCCCGTACGTCATATTGCCTCATTGCGGACCCCTCGCTAGTGCCTGCATCATTATTCAAAGATCATTTGTCAGCAGGGGGTACTGGATAATGAGGGGGCAGTCGATTCATTAGAGGGTGGAGAGAATGAAAGCAGGGAGGAAGCACCCTGCTACTCTGCTTAAGCTAAAACCCTGTAAACTAACGCATTCAGTAAATTGCAAAGGTGAGGGAGACGACATTGGTGGGTCCCGTGATAGGGCAAATCTACCAACAACCCAGACATTAGCTTTCAAAGGCACTTCACAAATATCGAAGTAAGCGATAAGAAGTATCTGAAATATTAGTAATCTTCCAGACTGCAAGCCGCCATGGTCGAAGAAAAGTAGGCTCTGATTTGAAGCCACTAGTAGGTTCAGATGACTCATCTTAAAACTCACACTAGAAAACTTGAAGACTTACTTTTGTATCCGTAAGGTTCGTCACGAGATTTCTTTACGTCGTAGGAATTCAAGTCTAGATCAGCTACCTGAGGGAAAAATCACGGGGAAGAGACAATAATAACATCACATCACGAAAAGGACACACTACACACTCGTGACGCCAACCTGCTGGTCTAGACTCTTCTTTCCATTTTCCGGAGAATCTTTACTCATACCTTGGAACACCAAAACACGTTAAGTTTCTTTGACAACTGACTAACAGTGGTCAACAGTGTAGATAGAATGGCAAGGATGCCGTACTGCTTGGTCACTAGATACGTGCACAAGAAAAACACGTGCTATATGTAATTATCGGGTTTTACCCTTTAGCGCCGACAAAATGGCGGCGGCAGAAGTGTAGGAACCTGGAAGTCTTGTTCCCAGACCCACTTCCGCCCGCCCAAATAAAATGGCGGGCGGAAGTGGGTCTGGGTACGAGACTATCCCAGACCAGTCACCACCCTCGCCACAATCACAATAGCAGCGATAACCCTTCTCGCCGCCATTTTGATTGTGGCGAGGGTGGTCTGGGAATGAGACTAAAGTGTGGGCTGCAAAGTTGACAACTCTTAATAAGCATCATATTGCGTTTCAGAAAACGGGTGCATTTGCTATCTATTCTATTTATGTGGTGTGTGCAACATGCGCAACAAAGGTAATAGCTGTCACGTGTCCATAGCAATTTAATAATACAATAAATGATCATCAAATGACAGTTCTCTCTATACATACTTAAGGGTTAATAACAAGTGTGTTATCTGCTGATGAATGTGGCTTTATTATTATAGTATATACAAACTTGCTCTATAAGAAAATAAGACGTTTATTCCCGAGCCACTCTCAATGCATAGGCAGCCTTCGGTTGAGAGCCATAAAGTACACTTGAGAATTTGATGATGACTTTATAGAAGCAAAGAAAACCTACCAGAACAAAGCTAATGATTCACAAATCAATCCACTGGAAAAGAAAACCTAACCTTATCATTCCGTTCACACAAAAATCGCAATTTTTGAGTTTTCTTGTGCATAAAGATTCCATCCATCTGTCCAGTTTCCACTGAACGAATTTCAATTCCTTTGTTCCCCCATCCCATCACATGAGTGTCACCGATCAGAGCTTATGTGAGGAGAATAACAAATCATAATTATATGTTTCCTGAAATTAGTGGAACAAAGACATGAATGACAATGAACAAATCACATCCTTCCATCCATAGTATACCTATTGCTAAAGACCACTTGTTGCAGACCACTGTAGGTTGACTCATTTGCCACTCCAGTGATATTAATGCATGGAGCACCCACATAGTACAGTGACCACAATCACTTGGTTCCTTGGGTGGTGGTCATGGAGAGTATCAACTGCTTGCACACACACACACACACACACACACACACACACACACACACACACACACACACACACACACACACACCACACACACACACACAGTGAGACTAACCGATGGACGTAGGGACTTCCCCCCATTGCAGACGTGTATCTTTTATCGGATCTCCAGTTGAGTCCACATACACTCCTTCATCTACAGTGAGTCAGACATCCAGTGATGTACAGATGCACACAATAGTGTACACATGTACACAGTGGTGTACAGATGTACGCAGTGGTGTACAGATGTACATAGTGGTGTAAACACGTAAACGGTGTTGTACAGATGTACACAGTCGTGTACAGACATACGTACATAGGCAGTGGTTGTACAAATGTACAAGGCGGTGTGTAAAATCACAGGTGTACACATGCCAGCAGAGGTATGCAGATATGGTGAACTTTCTTATAAACTCAAGGTTATGTAACAAATGCAGATGTTTACCATACAACACAACACATACACACACACACACACACACATACACACACACACACACACACACACACACATACACACACACACACACACACACACACACACACACACACACACCACTGTTAGAAATAATGGTCAGCATTCAGACATTGTCCGACCCAAAAAAGGTTGGGTCATACATTTGGTTGAGCACTACCTTATGTTCAATTCACACACACACACACAGTGATGTTACCAAGTCATTTGTACTGAGAATGTCCACTTATGCTTTCATTATTTATTGATGCGCATCTACTGTGGCACATGTGTACTTCTCCTAAAATATGTCCGAGCAAATCTGAAATTGTCTGACCCAAAAAGGATTATGCTAGGACATTTGTCCATCCGACACTTGCTCCTTATTTCTAGCACTGACACACAATCACAACAAACCAGTCTACTCAATACAGAGTGGTTCTGTCAAACAAACAGTATGTAGTGTACACCACTCACTGTTGTAGCAGAGAAGCAATACATTTCTTCCCTTCTTTGATGGAAGACTCAAGATGGCATGAGGGGTAAGACCACGGCTCTAAAAAGTACAGCAACAGTTCATCAACAACATGGTAAAGCTGGCCACCCCACAACATGGTAAAGTTGGCCACCCCACAGCATGGTAAAGCTGGCCACCCAACAACATGGTAAAGTTGGCCACCCCACAGCATGGTCAAGTTAGCTACCCAACAACATGGTAAAGCTGGCCACCCAACAACATGGTAAAGTTGGCTACCCAACAACATGGTAAAGTTGGCTACCCCACAACATGTTAAAGTTGGCCACCCCACAGCATGGTAAAGTTGGCTACCCAACAACATGGTAAAGCTGGATACCCCACAACATGGTAAAGCTGGCCACCCCACAGCATGGTAAAGCTGGATACCCCACAACATGGTAAAGCTGGCCACCCAACAGCATGGTAAAGTTGGCTACCCCACAACATGGTAAAGCTGGCTACCCAACAGCATGGTAAAGCTGGCTACCCAACAACATGGTAAAGCTGGCTACCCAACAGCATGGCAAAGCTGGCTACCCAACAACATGGCAAAGCTGGCTACCCAACAACATGGCAAAGTTGGCTACCCAACAACATGGTAAAGCTGGATACCCAGCAACACTACACATACACAACAGTAATACAAACAAACAAACATGAAAAATACATGTAGCTGGAAAGTAACCAGAACACTGTAACCAAGGTAACATAAACAAGGCCTATTTTGTTCTCCAGTGGAGACCAAAGTCACAGCTGTTGATACAGGCTTATAACACACAAAGAACAGAGAAGACAACAGCACAAAACTGTGTGCAGAAGACTCTGTTTAACAGTTGCTACTAACAGGGCCTGGGATGAAGAGGTCCCTCTGCACTTCCGTGTCCAGATCAATGCTATGGAACCCACTGGGTGAGGCATACACAGCCTTCTGTCGATTGGCACTGTCACAGACCATGCTGACCAGGATAGGGACTTGGGGCACTTGGAACTGTTTGAACAACATAAACTTGGAATAAGGCTTTTGAGCCCAGGCGTATATCTCCACTGTGCTGTTTTTGGTTGCGATGCAAAGAAACTTCATCTTTTCGTGTTGTACTACAGAAGAAATATACAAGACAAAATCTCAATGCTACCATGGCGATATACGTACATATGTACACACAATGTGATTTGGCAACTGTGTACGATAGATCTGTTGAGGTGTGCCTGTCATGTGATATCTGCCCCCTCCTACTGTTTTGGTTCCACAGGGCCTAAAATGGCAAATAACGCGAGTGCCAAAAAGTTCTGCTTTGCCAAAACCCTTTTGGAATGGCATGAAATGATAACAGGAGTTGAGTGATTGCTGTGATTATAACATACATAGATCAAAACAGAAAGAAATTGAATAATACTAGTTGTGAACTAAGTTCAGAACCTCGCGATTGCTAAAACAAAAATTGAATTTTGAATTGTGTTCAATTCCATTTTGACTGCTGCTTATGAATTCAAAACTGATATGTGTGCTCATGCTTTGAGTTGTAATGCTAGATTGAGTGCAATGGTATTACAATGGCCATGCAGATGCAAAGTTAGCAGTTTTGTTGTTTACTCATTTGCCACATGCTTGCAAGACACAGTGTGTAGACTACAGCATCATTACTCGTGAACAATTGGCTGTACGACAGTGTAACGTTTGTAATTTGTGACATTTGAAATTCAATTTGGTTGAGTCATGCATCAGTGATTGACACAAATCTGTTGAGTTTTTATTCAGTTCTTCTGGTGACACTGCATTAAATTTGCAAAATAAATGGTCACTTTTCATTGTATATGATTCAATTGAATTGCAATGCTTGGTTCAATTTGGCCTGCTTGAACATTCAAATTGACACTAGCACTGAGCAATGCATGTGACATGTACCACTGCACATAATCTGCACAAGAAACCAAGTTGTAGTCCATGCATGGTGCTAGAATTAAGTATTATAATTATGTTTCCTCTACATAATACTATATAATTGTCAATTTACCTGGACCTGCATGCATTCATGGACCTTGATTAATTCTGAATCAATAATATAGTAATTCATGTACCACCACACAACTGCATGAGTGATAGAAACAAAGTTGCAAACATTTTTGGTTTATCATTTGCATGGTTCTATTTGAACAAGCAGTCCGTTTTTTTCAAAAAGTCTTTAAAATTTCTTTTGAATCCATGAACTTCATATTGATTGAACATACATCACACAATGTCATTTATAACTTGCTGCTCATACGTACATAAAATTTGTTTCTGTAATGTGTAGCCAATCTGCATGACATTGTGTTTCAGATGATTTGTATGTAAGTGCACTTAGATTTGTGGATTTGACATATTCAGGTGCTTGGAGTACAGTTGTGACACAGGCTGCTGTGTATAAAATAGGTTCAAATTTTGGGTTACATTAGATTTGTTTGATTGCGATGAAATCCATGGTTTCTGCAAAGGGCTGTCTTCAGACACATTTCACATGGTATAATCCAGTTAAAATCAGAATCTAATTAAATATACATAAATGTGCATATACCGTCTATGTTCTAATTCTTCGTCAGAGCAATTGTCAGGAAAAAACATTATTTAGAGTGGAATTGCAAGGTTTCTGAAAGGTAGCAAATAATTGGAATGGGGGAACAAATATTTAAAATCAACGGCGGCAAATTAGAACCATCGAAAAATGGCTGTTTCTAGCTTGAGAACTGTTGCGCCCATTTGAGGATACCACATATACAAGGAAAAATGAAAATCTTCCATGATTCGACAATTATACTCGAACAAAATAAAAATGACAAATATAAACAAAGAAACAGCGGTTTCTCCAGTTCGGTATATCAATGGCCCAACAAATGACAGAACGAAGGTGGCCAGTCTGTGTGACAAATAATTTGGGTCTCTGACATAAGTAGGATTAAAACACATGCTATTTCGTCATCAATTAGAATACTTTTCAGAAGAGAGACCACCCCTATGCTGAAACCATGAGATGGCTCAGATGCCGGCTGTGTTTTGGCCTACTCAAAGCAGCAATTGTAGCCATCCGAGGCTCAAGATCATCTGCCCGTAGCAACTACACACCTGATTCCATCGCATTGGCAGTTGCAGAGGGCAATGTATCACACTAACTCATACATTAAAGGGCACAAACTTTGCACATATTTGTTGTTTTATTGCTCTATCATTATTAGCTTGTGTGTAATTTGATGGGTCAAACCTTCTTTAATTATTATCACTGACTGCATGTAAAAAAATTAGAATACTTTTCATCCATTTGGAGCCCATGACCAATAATTGGAATGAAAAAAAAATAGAGCATATACGGTATATACTCGGTTGCTATATCAGTTTGAAAGTCCACTGATGTCACATTATATATATATATAATATTTGGCATACCAGTGCATGTTCCACACATGTACTACATACATCTCTCCGACTTAGACTTCAACAAACAATAGTCAAGGTGAATACATTATGCACTCAATTAAATGTTTTCCTTGCTGTATTGTATAAAACGGCATACCGGCGATACCAGCGAAAATGAGCTGCATGTATATATCAGGATGTTAAAGGAAATGTGAAGTGTCAGTTTACATTCGATCAGGAACATAACAGATTATTTGTACAAAATCAACGCACACAACATTTCGGCCACACAGGCCTTTATCAGCTGCATAAAACATTTTATGCAGCAGATGATAGCCTACATGGCCGAAACATTCTGTGCATTGATTTTGTACAATTGATTTGTTACGTTATAGAATTTGTTTGAAAGTTATATTATATCATAAATCAACGTAGCAATTAGTCTCTATCATATCAGATATAATCACACATTGCAGATTATGTTAATCAAATATGTATAATTTTATCACAAGATGGTGCAAAGTGGTGCACATGAACAGTAGTTAGTCAAATCAAGTGTTCCAAGTACAGTGGAACACAAGAACAAAAGTGCGCAACACACGAACGATATTGAACTGTAATTTGTCAATCAATACCTTTTTATGACACTTCACATTTCAATTTTCTCACTTCTTCTCGCTAAATCACTTGTTACGAAACCATAGATAAAACTGACTGACATGTTCGACTACGAGCAAAACGGGCCACCAGTTTATTGGTAAAATTTGCCAGCAGCGCGTAATTCCTGTACCCGAACAAAGTTGTCAGAGAAAGAAGACGTCCTATATAGACTTCGTCGAAACAACAAAGAAAGCAAACAGAGCAGTCTTGGAGATAGCGCCATATAATCTACACGTGTCCTTGGCATGCGCAGTTGCAAAATAGATGCCCCTAAAGATGTCCGACACAATGGCTGACACAATGGCTACTCAATTCGATCACCCGAACAACAAAATTGTGAATCCTACAGTTTAGCGGAAGGAACTTGAAAATCGCTGTATAGAAGTTTTAGACATTATTGTGCAATAATAATGAAGATTGTTAAATTTTTCGTATCGGTCAAGATGGGACTGTCACGGACCCAAACGTAAGTGACTTTGGGCGCATTTTGTGTAATACCCAGTGGGGAAATGGACATCAAGTTTACCTTATCACATAGAACACGTTTGCCCGCTTCTGTTATTACCACTTCACTGCCACTTTACTTTATCGCCGACTTGCAACTTGTGCTCAAAGAAACGACATATTGGCCAAAATATACGATTAAGTGCGTGGGCTTCTCGATCAGACTCCCCTATACGACGGAAACAATCAACCTCGCTAAACCGCTCGGTAATCATAAGCAATTCAAACCACATGACAGGTGTCTACGTGCAACAGACTGCACTCAGACTACACCCAGGCTACACCCAGACAACACCCAGGCTACACCCAGACTACACCCAGACTATACCCAGACTACACCCAGACTATACCCAGACTACACCCAAACTACACCCAGACTAAACGTAGGCTACATTCAGACAACACCCAGGCTACACTCAGACTAAACATACCCTGAATCGGGAAATATTCGCGAACATAAAATTTCACAAATTAGGGTCAAATTTGGTAGGCAAAAAAGTTTGCGACTAAAAATTTTGTGAGTCTCACCATAGATTGGCTATACCTATGTATACTTTGGAATGTGTGTAGAAATATTCACGACAACAAAAATCAAGAGTGGAGTCAATTTGTGAAAAACGTGAAGATTATTGGTCACGAAAAATTTTCAATTCAGGGTAGGCTCTACACACAGACTACACCCAGACGAAACATCGGCTACACTCAGACTACACCCAGACGAAACATCGGCTACACTCAGACTACACCCAGACGAAACATCGGCTACACTCAGACTACACCCAGACGAAACATCAGCTACACTCAGACTACACCCAGACGAAACATCAGCTACACTCAGACTACACTCACCAATCTTGAAGTGTATGCACTTTTCGAGGTTCCCAACAACAGTGTAGCCATGTCGGGACTTCTGCCCCTCCGCATATTGCTCCTCTCCTTTCAGAATCTTATTGCGCAACCATGACAGAAAGTAGACTCTCATCTTGTGGTGACGACCTGGATGGAAGAATGAAGCATCACACACACACACACACACACACACACACACACACACATGTTACCACACCTACAAAGGGAGGCAGATACATGCACACTCACCTGATATACACACTAGGATGTTCAACCCTTCCAAGACCTCGATTTGTTGAAATCGTCTACGATTTATTAACTGAAATACTTTTCCATGTCCACTTCTATCAAGCAAGAGCAACCCTCCATCTGTGCCAACAAGGAGATTAACACCCCACAAAGCACCACAGAGGATTTCACTGTTAAATTTTCTCTTGTACTTTCTGATTTCTGGGCTCTACAACACATATGCCAGCCACTGGTGATTGCCATGGTAACCCATTCACATTCCTATGGATACTCACCATCTTGGGCCCTTCCATGGCAATGGCTTGTTCCATCCCCGATCCATTGTGTGGGTAGCCCGAGATGAAGGAGGACTTCCTCTGTTGACTGTTGTCCACCACACCACTTGGTGGCATGACGGGGGTGGACACTCTACGGGGATCCTGCTGGCCTCTCTGCTGCTGGCTACCTTGGCGCATACGCAGATGAACAGGAGCATCGGTCAGTGGAGACTGCATCTGATTCAGCTCCTGAACAAAGTGAACAACAACACATTATGGACAACTGTTTGCACCTGCAATACCACAATATCTGTACAGCGTACACAGGGAGACAACAGTGATCTGTACAGTATACACAAGGAGACAACAGTGATCTGTACAGTATACACAAGGAGACAACAGTGATCTGTACAGCGTACACAGGGAGACAACAGTGATCTGTACAGTATACACAAGGAGACAACAGTGATCTGTACAGTATACACAAGGAGACAACAGTGATCTGTACAGTATACACAAGGAGACAACAGTGATCTGTACAGTATACACAAGGAGACAACAATGATCTGTACAGCGTACACAGGGAGACAACAGTGATCTGTACAGTATACACAAGGAGACAACAGTGATCTGTACAGTATACACAAGGAGACAACAGTGATCTGTACAGCATACACAGGGAGACAACAGTGATCTGTACAGTATACACAAGGAGACAACAGTGATCTGTACAGTATACACAAGGAGACAACAGTGATCTGTACAGTATACACAAGGAGACAACAGTGATCTGTACAGTATACACAAGGAGACAACAATGATCTGTACAGCGTACACAGGGAGACAACAGTGATCTGTACAGTATACACAAGGAGACAACAGTGATCTGTACAGTATACACAAGGAGACAACAATGATCTGTACAGCGTACACAGGGAGACAACAATGATCTGTACAGTATACACAAGGAGACAACAGTGATCTGTACAGTATACACAAGGAGACAACAGTGATCTGTACAGCGTACACAGGGAGACAACAGTGATCTGTACAGTATACACAAGGAGACAGCAGTGATCTGTACAGCATACACAGGGAGACAGCAGTGATCTGTACAGCATACACAGGGAGACAGCAGTGATCTGTAAAAGTACCAACATACCATTCCAGCCACAAGCACCAACATATCATTCCAGTTACAAGCACCAACATATTCTGGCTACAAGCACCAACATATCATTCCGGCTACAAGCACCAACATATCATTCCGGCTACAAGCACCAACATATCATTCCAGCTACAAGCACCAACGTATCATTCCAGCTACAAGCACCAACATATCATTCCAGCTACAAGCACCAACATATCATTCCAGCTACAAGCACCAACATATCATTGCAGCTACAAGCACCAACGTATCATTCCAGCTACAAGCACCAATGTATCATTCCAGCTACAAGCACCAACGTACCATTCCAGCTACAAGCACCAACATATCATTCCAGCTACAAGCACCAACGTACCATTCTAGCTACAGTGGATCTAATGACAAGAGTGTCGTTGTTTTCTTGACTCCCTTCAGTGCCCGTACTGTCACTGTCCCCTTCGTTTCTCATGGTCTCTCTGTTGAAATCTTCCATCCTGTGACATAAGATGATCACTAACACTAAGACTGGACCTGCCGAAGTATCACAATCTAATCTACTCAGGAACCACACCCACCCAGGCAGCCATACATCACTGATGATGCCGCCCCTTAACCTCACCTCTCTCTCCTATCTGCCAACAAAGTGTCCATGCTACCTTGGACAATGATGTCGTCATCATCATGATCGTCATCTTCTTCCAAAGATCCCTAAATACATACCAAAACTCGTATCATTTCAACAGCTCATCAACACACCCCTAATACAGTACTGGATACGCATATATCACTCGGACCCTTACAGCACAGATGACAACTATGTACTTGGACCCTTAAGATGACAACTATGTACTTGGACCCTTAAGATGACAACTATGTACTTGGACCCTTAAGATGACAACTAGGTACTTGGACCCTTAAGATGACAACTAGGTACTTAGGCCGTGCAAAGTTAATTTCAAGTTTCTGGTCCCCTTTCTGGTCAATATTTTTTGGTGGAAAAAAAAAAAAAATTTCTTTAAAGAGTAGTCAGTTAGCATGCTGGGTTCAAACCCTGATCAAAATATTGTAATCAATCAAGTAAAGCATGTGTGTTCAGCGTGAACACATGAAAACCATTGGTGGCTGTCTGGTTCCATACAGACATGCACTCCCCATCTAATTGTGCTGTACAAGTTTGTATCATCTTTAAACTTGTTTCAATTCAACATTCTTGTTAGCATTTAATAGCATCTGTTTACAGATATAAGGAATATATTTGCATGAATACCCTTCTCGATGACTAGATTGAAAAAAAATAAAAATAAAAACCCTGGTGGCCTGGTCAATTTTCAAAGATGTCCAAGACCAGAAACATATTATTAACTTTGTGTGGCCTTACTTTGATCCAAACCTAAAGGAGACAGACTTACTCGAAGTGTGCTCTCAACTGGCTCGTCGTCCAACCGAGGATTGACGGTTGGATCTTCATCTTCACTATCACAGCCTAGTGTATAGTCCAGACCTTGAGCTGTGGGAAATCACATGACAATCATGTGATGACAGTATCACTACAATAGAGGGACTTACCCTTTTTACTTTTCATTCTATCAATTTGATCCTTAATTTGAATGCGGACCTGACGTTCGTTGAAGTCGTTAACAAAAGGATGCTAAGCATGGAAAGAAATCATCACACTTGCAGAGAAGTGAAGGTTTAGGCTCATAAACCCACCAAGAGAAGCTGGTCCGAAGTTTGCCGTCTGTGAGGATCCTTCTGGAGGCACTGGTCAAGGAAGTGAACAAACTTTGCACTCCATTTCTTGGGACTCTTCAACTTAGGTGGGGGATTCCTTGGAATGAGGAAAAGTGCTCTCATCGGATGCATTGTGCATAATGCTGGAGGGAGAGGCAGGGGTGGGGGGATTGGTCTGGATTAAACACACATACATCAACATGATGGGACAGCTTACGTGGTTCTCCATCTGCAATCTCAATGGATGTGATTCCAAGCGACCACTGGTCACTCTGAAAAGACGCAATAGGTACATGAGATACCCAAGGAGAACAAGACACTCCAAACACCAGAAAACTTCACAAAACGTCCAAAACCAGCCAAAATATGTACATTTACACACAGCACACACACACACACAAACACACACGTACGTATAGATACATACATACATACGTATATATATATATATATATATATATATATATATATATATATATATATATACAATTTAGCACATCTCACATGAACACACCAGTATGCACCTCACCCACACTAGCACACACCTCACACTCGCATCCACTGCACATCTTGTACTCACATCTAGCACACACCTCACACCCACACTAGCACACACCTCACACTCACCCGGTAGTCATAAGTTGCTGTCGGGTCTTGATCACATGCAATGACCTCAGGAGCCATCCTATGCAATGGGCATTAAATGGAGGTAAACATAAAAGCAAAACCTCTCTTCCTCTTGAAACCACCCACCAATAAGGAGTGCCAATAAAGGTGTTCCTTTTCCCAATGGTTCGGTCCAATTGGGCAGATACTCCAAAATCTACTAACTTAATGTCAGCATTGTCTGTCAGAAGTACATTCTGTCCCTTAATGTCACGATGTATAACATTGCTCTTATGCAAGTGGCTCAGCCCCTACATAAGTGACAAGATTAGTGAGACGACATCCTTCAAGACCAAGGAGTGAAAACAATACTCACACGTAGAATCTCTCGACAGATATACGCTATCCACTCTTCCTTGAGGGAGCGGTGTCTTGTAGCTACAAAATACAAAGTATTGTACCCATTAAACTGCCTACAACAACAGGGGAACTCATCACTCACATTTAACAAGATCAGTAACTGATCCCGCTCCACAATACTCCATCACCAGCTTACGATACATGTGAGAAGAGGAATGAAAGACTTCACACCACCCCACATGGGGAGTCTCTAAACACTTACCCACAACTGATCCTCTTGCCCTCCATCTCTCTTCTCTATAAAGGCTCCATAGTATGTCGCAATGTTGACATGATGTGAATGCTAGACACAGCATGGGGCAGATAATACATACGTAAATGGAGATGCACAACACACACACACACACACACACACACACACACACACACACACACACACACACACACGAAGGTGCATGAATTCAAACCCACTTTCTTAAGGACTTCTATCTCCAGTTTTATCTCCTCTTCTTCATCCTGAGGGAGAGAGAAGTAGTTTATGGGGACAAAGTCAAACAAAAAACCACAGAGCAAGCATCGATACTCACTTCTGTTACTTCCATGATCTTTATAGCAGCCAACTGACCAGTCCTCACGTGCCGACCCTGTACAATTGAGGACAATGCAATGTTAATGACCTGTGTGTGTTGAACTGACTGAGGTGAAAGGGAGGGTGAATGCAGTCAAGGGGAGAGTGGAAGTAGTGATGAGGATCTAGAGAGAAGGGTAGGTGACAGTGGAGAGAAGAGTGGGTGAGAGTGGGGGGAAGGGTACATGACAGTGGAGAGAAGGGTGGATGAGAGTGGGGAGAAGGGTGGGGGAGAGTGGGGAGAAGGGTGGGTGAGAGTGGTGGAAAGGTAAGTGAGAGTGGGGAGAAAGGTAGGTGAGAGTGGGGAGAAGGGTGTGTGACAGTGGGGAGAAGGGGGGGTGACAGTGGGGAGAAGGGTGGGTGAGAATGGGGAGAAGGGTGGATGAGAGTGGGGAGAAGGGTGTGTGACAGTGGGGAGAAGGGTGGGTGAGAATGGGGAGAACGGTGGATGAGAGTGGGGAGAAAGGTAGGTGAGAGTGGGGAGAAGGGTGGGTGAGAATGGGGAGAAGGGTGGATGAGAGTGGGGAGAAGGGTGTGTGACAGTGGGGGAAGGGTGGGTGAGAATGGGGAGAACGGTGGATGAGAGTGGGGAGAAAGGTAGGTGAGAGTGGGGAGAAGGGTGGGTGACAGTGGAGAGAAGGGTGGGTGAGAATGGAGAGAAGGGTGGATGAGAGTGGGGAGAAAGGTAGGTGAGAGTGGGGAGAAGGGTGTGTGACAGGTTGGCGAGAGTGGGGAGAAGGGTGTGTGGCAGGTAGGTGAGAGTGGGGAGAAAGGTAGGTGAGAGCGGGGAGAAGAGTGTGTGACAGGTTGGCGAGAGTGGGGAGAAGGGTCACCCTAAGTTTGTAGCAATGTGTATATGTTGAGTAGATTGAAACCAACTAAACAGAGTGTATGTGAAAGCACAGATGTTGGAGTATCTATGGTGAAAATAAGTACCATCAACAAAAATGCAAATGCCAACCACTAATGCACACATGAACACCTGCCAGCAATGGAAATGTAAACATACACTGACCAGCATATCAGTGAGGTAGGCTGGGGGTGAAGGTGAGTGGAGGAGGGTGAGGGAGGTGAAAGGAAGGTGAGGGGTGGGAGGAGAATGAAAGTAAATGGAGAGTGGGAGCGTGTGTGGGAGGTGAGCAGAGGGACTGTGAGTTTGACTGTTGAACAAGGTAGTAACAGTCAAAACCCTTCGTACCCAACCCATCAAGTCCTAAACCAAAGCTACTTGAGTTTAGGTATGCGTTGAAAATAGTCACACACGCAGTGCATACCTTGTACACTTGGCCATACGTCCCATTTCCAACCACTTCAATCAGCTCAAATATCCCCCCTGGGTTCTACACGGCAAACAGGACAAGAACACTAACACCAGCTCTGAAGATGGCGAAGAAATGGCACAATATCGAAGCGTAACATGACCACGGTATTCACCCGTAGTTGAGATAAATCAATGCTGGATTCCCCAGCCATCTTCCTTTCTTGTTTAAACAAACTATAATAGCCGAATCTTGTCTCTAATCAAGCGCTCTTAGGTGGAAACAGGTCAGAACTGATCTTCAATGTGAACTTCCAATGGGCCGGGAATGACACTCGACCACGGACAACTCACTACCGGAAGTTTCTTATTATACACGAAAACTGTAACTAACTACGCGTCCTGAATAATTAACTATCAGTCACTTGAGGGTAACCACTTCTTCGGAACTGGTAGGATGGATTGCGACACAGCTGTCAAAGTCCTTCTTCGTAGCTCCCATCTTGATAGCAACTCCAAACCCTTGCAGCATCTCATCAGAGCCAAGTCCATACAAATGCAACCCAACAACCTAAGTACAAAAGTAACATAAAGTTCAACTTGCTTAGTATGTACCTTGAAGGGGACACAAAATCAGTACTTATTATCAGAGGTACTATTTTTACTATCAGGGTTGGTTTATGTACATGAGGTATACACAGGGACAGAATGAGGAGTACTTACTATCCAGGAGTATGTACTAAACCAGGTAGAGTAGACCTTCGCTTATTGGACCCTTGCATATCCGGCCACTCTGACTATCCGACCCACCCTCTACATTGGTACTCTACAACACAGAACAGTATGGTAGTGTATAGTCTATATTTTGCGATGTGTATTTGTACGTTCTAACATTGGATTCTCACTTCAGCTAGCACATGAAAGCTTTACCACATGTATGCATGAGTCAACAGTGATTCCTTATGTACTGAACCTGTTCTTGCAGTTCTCTATTACGTGTACAGTCAAACTCCTGTACAATAAAACCAGAGGACCACATAAAAATTTCCTTTTAACAAAATTTCATTTTAACAGAAGAAGTACAAATATGCATAGAAATTGTCATGATACCATAAATAAAGGTATAAATAGCAGATTGAAGGTGGCAACAATCTTATTTTGGTCCTTGATTATCGCAGATAGTGTTATATTTGCGTTTTTCGTGAATTGACTCCACTCACGAAATTATTAGTCACGAATATTTCTGCCAGTTTTGATGCCAATTCGCGAAATTTGTTGTTCGTGAATATTTCCCGATTTAGGTTATACCAAATTCTTTAGCAATTCTTCCTTTAGATCCGTGCTGACCGAAAATCTCTTCAACAGCCTTCAGTACCTTATCTTATCTTACGGAGACAGGGATTTGTGTTTGGTAGCTGCCATTTCGCTCTAAGTACTTATTTCCTTTTAAGGTGACACACAACTACTTCAAATTATCCGGGGTTTCATTTTATCCGTTTTTGTGTTATCCAAGACAAAATATGTACATGTCCATATAAATTTTTCCAGGCACAAAGTCCATATCAATTTTGACAGGCACAAAATAAAATTTTGGCTAAAGCGAATTTTCAGTTTAAAGGGATTTGACTGCATTTCACGTATCTGAACATAAGCTGATCCCACTGAGTGCGGATAAGTGAGGGTCTACTGAACTTACTAAGCTGGTCACACTGAGTGCGGATAAGTGAGGGTCTACTGAACTTACCAAGCTGGTCCCACTGAGTGTGGATAAGTGAGCGTCTACTGAACTTACCAAGCTGGTCCCACTGAGTGTGGATAAGTGAGGGTCTACTGAACTTACTAAGCTGGCCACACTGAGTGTGGATAAGTGAGGGTCTACTGAACTTATATACTAAGCTGGTCACACTGAGTGCGGATAAGTGAGCGTCTACTGAACTTACTAAGTTGATCCCACTGAGTGTGGATAAGTGAGGGTCTACTGAACTTATATACTAAGCTGGTCCCACTGAGTGCGGATAAGTGAGCGTCTACTGAACTTACTAAGCTGATCCCACTGAGTGTGGATAAGTGAGGGTCTACTGAACTTATATACTAAGCTGGTCCCACTGAGTGCGGATAAGTGAGCGTCTACTGAACTTACTAAGCTGGTCACACTGAGTGCGGATAAGTGAGGGTCTACTGAACTTATATACTAAGCTGGTCCCACTGAGTGCGGATAAGTGAGGGTCTACTGAACTTACTAAGCTGGTCACACTGAGTGCGGATAAGTGAGGGTCTACTGAACTTACTAAGCTGGTCACACTGAGTGCGGATAAGTGAGGGTCTACTGAACTTACTAAGCTGGTCCCACTGAGTGCGGATAAGTGAGGGTCTACTGAACTTACTAAGCTGGTCCTACTGTACATGCATTGTGTACAGTTCAGGCTTGCACATGTGAGCACACACGCCCGCGCGCACGCACACACACACACTCACACACACAAACACAGACACACACACACACACACACACACACACACACACACACACACACACACACACACACACACAAAAACACACACACACGCACCCTCACTACTAACTCGCTACTAACCTTTTCCTCTGGTAGAACAGTGACCATCTTAACTACATACTTCTGCTTGCGAGTGGTCATGGCATAGTACATAGGAACACCTTGTGATTGGTAGATCTTAACTTTCTCCTGACCAAACTTTGCAATGGCTTCCCCTGGGGGAAACACCCAGTCACACAACATGAACACATGTAATATGCAACAATCATCACAACAGGCCTTCACGCTGACACACACCTCATCCTCACCCTTACACACACTTCACCCTCACCCTAACATTCCACCCTCCCATCACTCACACACATCTCACCCTCACCCTCACATCCCATCCTTACCCTCACCTTCATCCTCACTCAATCAACTCACTTTCACTCATCCCAACAGTTCCCATGGGAGGATGGCTGAACACTACCGTGGGAACATTCTCATAGACAAGACGAGAGGTTGGTTCACCACCAAACAGACGATGGGCCAGCTTCCGACCTGCTGCTATGGCAACAGGGGTGAGTTCAAATCGTCCACAAACGTCACCAAGAGCATATACTTGAGCAGAAGAAGTGTTCTGAAACTACACATACACCAGAAGAAATGCTCTGAAACCACACACACACACACACACACACACACACACACACACACACACACACACACACACACACACACACACAAAGCGCTCTTAAATTACACAAACAAAAAGTAAAATTCTCATTTAGGTGTTCCAAGAGGCAATCAATGTTCATACCTCATCAACTTCTATAAACCCTTTGCCATCCAGCTTCACTCCCTGTATAAATAATAGGGAATAGACAAACAACCAGAAAGACACAAGGAGACATTGCCTCACAGTTGCCTCCATTTGAAGGGTTTGGGTGTTAGGTGCTCTTCCAACTGCACACAAGACCTCACTAACTCCAGTGATTGTTTGACTGTCGGGAGAATTCCTCGACTCTACCACAACATCCATACCTGAGGGATTTTTTGTGATTGACTTGAGCTGGGAATAAGTAATTAGCTTAATTCCTGAGTCTATCAATTCAGTGGTAATGGTGTCAGATAGCATGGAATCAAACTTTCTCAAAACCTACAAAATAAGTTAAGTTTGCAACCAATAATGAGCACCCTCTCACCCTGCCATGCAAACTGCAACAATCTACCTTATCATATCTTATGACCAGAGTCACCTCTGAACCAAGCCCATGGAGAATTCCAGCCAATTCCACAGCTATGTAGCCACTACCAACCACAACCACCTTCCTATAGATGAAGCAACAAAAGTACATGGTTGCAATGAAATCTCTCAAGTAAGGCACACTGGAGAAGTCACATGAACTGACTTGGGCAGATCGGTCAGCTCAAAGAAGCCATCACTGGTAATCATGTGTTCCTTTCCTGAAGGATACACACACAAGGAAAAACAACATATGCCCATATTCCTGCTTATACACATACACACACACACACACACACACACACACACACACACACACACACACACACACACACACACACACACACACATGCACACACAATACCTGGTACATCCAAAAGGATGGGATGCCCACCAGTGGCAATACAGACATGATCAGCCACATACTTGGTATCATCGACAGTAACCTCACGGTTACCAGTAAACTTAGCCACTCCCCGGATCAGCTCGACACCATCCTTATCCAAATTCCTCGCATATATTCCGTTGAGTCGAGCCACGTAGGCATCTCTTTTGTCCTTTAAAGTTCTACAGGTAGCAGGCCAATAGTGAGGTAGCCTCTCCTACTGCAGTAGGACACTTTAAGCTCTGGATGCCTCACCTCCAACTAAATCCATCACTGGTCACAGAAAAACCGTAGTCTTTGTGATCATGGAGAAACTCGGCGTGCATGGCCGTAAAGAACATGACTTTTTTTGGAACACAACCCACATTCACCTAAGCACGAAACAAGGATGCAAATAACTCTTCATGACAATAGATTTTGGATAGTATCTATGGTCATGGTATACTATAGAATCTCGAAAACGATTACTTACACATGTTCCACCGAGTCTGCTGCTTTCGATCACGGCAACCTTAGCGCCTAACAACGAGGCTCTCCTGGCTGCGGCCAGTCCGCCAGACCCACCACCAATTGCGAGGAAATCGAACCTTCTTACCGCCATCACTGCGTTCAAGCATAGACCGAGGAGAACTAGGGAAAGCCAAAGTATGGAAAGCCAAAGTGAATTCGGTATCGAAACCCGATCCTTGATCCTCGAGGATCGATACCCGATTCTGGAAATCCTCGATACACGAGGGATAACACGGGTCACGGATCACTCTAAATCACGTGCTTACCACATGACAATACACACTTGGTCTTTGTCGGTACAGTCGAACTCTGGGCTCTGGTTTATCTACGAATTCGTAGATGCAATTATTACTCAACACATGCCCAGCAGTGGACCAACAATAGTACAAAACTCAGATACAATAGTAGTTCCTATAATGGTCAGTTAATCACGCATCTGGACATCTAAGAAGGTCCAGAGGGTGGTCTGAGGTGCTGACAGCCTTCATTGATGGGGAATGATAGGATGACCTTGGTGCTCTGATACACACGACTGCTGACTTGATGAGGCTGTGAGAGATCCGGCATCTGATCCAACTCATAGCTGAGTGGTATGGTTGCCCGTGCTTTTCAGCCATGAGACTGGCTAGCCTAGGCCTCTTGAGGGCCATGGTGGTTACGGGGCTCCATCCACCACTGGATGAAAAAACGAGGGGAGTGAAGGTGCCATGATCAACTTCAATGATCCTTTGCTCATATTTCCTACGTTTCTCTAACTCGTGCTTTCGGTAACAAGCATTGGTGGAAAGGCAGTTGGATGGGGCATGAGCATTGAAAACCCTAACATCAAAGAAAGTTGCATGATTGCTATTGTCCCAAAAATTCTGGGCCTGGATGTTGAGACGTGCTTGATCATCGGTGCTTGAAGTCTTGTGTTGGAAAGTTTCTCCAGATAATGGTTTCAGTTGTGGTTCAAGTCCAACACTGGGACAGACCTCTGTGAGGAACTGAGCGGTGATGTCTCTGATGGCATTGTGGCGGAGAGTAGGCAGGGCACCCTTGGAACAACTAAAGGCATAGCTTACACTGAAGGATGACCGCATGGGCAGTGAGAAGCAATCCTGACTGGAGTCCAATCAAACCTTAGACAGAGTGCATCTCTGAAAAATTGCTTGGACTTCAATTAAGAGGTAGATTCAGACACACTTTACGAACAGTAAACTCACCCCTACATCAATGCCCTTAGGCGTTAATTCTTTAAGTACTCCTGAGCTGCTGCCGTAGCCACCTTTTGACTCCATCTGATTTTGGATTGAGTTTGTCTGTTATGTACATTAGTAGTAATGTACATAACAACAAAACTAAAAACTATGCAAGACATATTTTATACACACGTACATGCACACATTATGAATGCATAAACAAAGAGACTCACATTACAAGACTACATAGCCATCAACAGACCACTATCCAGACAATAATATACAGAAAATACCACAAAATGGATAGAAATATTATGTCATTAGATGTATGCATGTGCTAACCCTCGCCATGAAACTATCGTTCTTCTAGGCTGTGGAGAACACAAAACAAATTACTTTGTTCTAATACTAGAGGCATCACATTGCCCACTTTATGCCATAAGTCTGTAACTTTCGTTAGTGAGCTAACCCATCGACGGGGCATAGACATGTCTTCCTGTACGCTAAGGGGTAACTCCTCCATTTCATCAATTAATTAGATTGGCACACAAAGCGCGCCAAAACAAGACAACAGCCAATCAGAATGCTCAACACAAAACGGAAGTAGAACTTCAGTATAAAAGCTGCTGTCCTCGCCATTTTCCTTTGTGAGTAGTTGTCGTGTTGGTTGCAGGCTCCAATAGCGCTGAATTCAGAAAAGGGGTAACTCCGAACCCGGGTGACCAAACCGACCAGGCTACTACCTTGCGCCCATGCTGGCGGGATCTAGGAAGCCCGTAGTAGTCTCCCTTAAGGGGTCCTGGAGTAAGTCTTTGGTGCGGGGCGTTAAGAGTCAGCCGCATGGCGCTACTCACCAACCTTTTGTCGGTGTACGGTCGGAGCTTGCAGATTGGGTACGGTCCTTGCTCCTTAAAGACGCGGGAGTTGTGAGTTTGAGTTCGCCCTTGCAGTGTTGCTTGCCACATAGTCCTTTGGAGGCAGGTCCGCTTCATTGGAAGTGGGAAGGGCCTGTAAGTTACCGTTCTCTTCTCCATCTCTTTGCTGTCTAGTACCCAGCGGTGTGATGTAAGGCCCGTGAGACTTGCAGATCATCGCCCGGTTACACGTATCGTATGTGTGCCGGTGTACGGTGTCAGTCGATGTACGGTCGGAGCTTGTGATCGGGTGCGTCCTTGCTCCTAGCAGACATTTGGGGGCGGTGTCGGAAAGTACCCAGCGGTGACGTGTCATCGCACGGCTACACTTTGTGTGCCACAGTCGTTGTACGGGTCGGTGTACGGTCGGAGCTTGTGATTGGGTGCGTCCTTGCTCCTAGCAGACATTTGGGAGGGTGTCTGAAAGTACCCAGCGGTGACGTGTCATCGCACGGCTACACTTTGTGTGCCACAGTCGTTGTACGGGTCGGTGTACGGTCGGAGCTTGTGATTGGGTACGTCCTTGCTCCTTAAAGACGCGGGAGTTGTGAGTTTGAGTTCGCCCTTGCAGTGTTGCTTGCCACATAGTCCTTTGGAGGCAGGTCCGCTTCATCGGAAGTGGGAAGGGCCTGTGAGTTACCGTTCTCTTCTCCACTTCTTTGCTGTCTAGTACCCAGCGGTGTGATGTAAGGCCCGTGAGACTTGCAGATCATCGCCCGGTTACACGTATCGTATGCGTGCCGGTGTACGGTGTCAGTCGATGTACGGTTTCAGTCGGTGTACGGTCCTAGCCAGTGACTGTGGCAAGTTTTTGCCTGAAGATTCCAGGGTAGTCTTGTGGACGATGTGCGACCTGTCTAATTGTGTTCTGGGAGAGGAACTGGTGTTGCAGCTGTTTCAGCAACTTTTGTTGGTTAGTATTCAGTTGCTGATCCATACATGTGTACGTCATAATATCTAAGAATGAGAATACCTGGTCTTCGTAATTTTGTCAATTACATATATGTACGTAGTAAATAATAATTTATAATAATTGCCTACTGAAGACGTAAAATGGCTGTAATTGCTGTACACTTCCTAGGGTCAAGTCCCTTTGTTTCTTTACTTTACCATGTCATATATTTCAGTATCTTTAGGAATCAATTATTTCTTCATTGGATTCATCCATTAAGTCGATCTTGTGTGTGCCTTAGCTGGTGGTGTATAGCCTTTTGAAATGCCTGAATAACCTGAAACTTGAATTTCAAATATATTCTTGATGATTGATTTGATTTTTATGATTTTTATAGAACCTGTGGCGGCAGCATGGTGGTGCTCGCTTTGTGGGGTAGCTGTGCAGTTGCAGGAGCTCAACACCAGTGGATGGGCATCCGTGGTACTCAATGTGTAGGACGTAATGGTTCCACTACCCTGAAATCCTGCCTGCTCGAGTAGCCTTTCCAATAAGCCACTGGACTGATTGATGTTGTCCATCTCCTCCATGTTGCTGGACCTGTCCTACCAAGACGACCTGAATCTGGTGCATTGTGGTGCTTGGACTAGTCTGAGTAGTGTCAGTGTTCAGGTGTCCAGCAGCTGATTGGCGCCCGTGGTACTCGTTGTGTAGGATGTAATGGTTCCACAGCCCTGAAGTCTTGCCCGCTCGAGTAGCCAGTCCACCCTGTCCATCAATTGATCTGTTCAAAGTGGCACCTCCCAGTGATGTCTAGTCTGGATCCCCTTCTGATGATTCCACAGATGCAACTGGTCTGACGGTAGACTTGTCGCAGCCTGGCTAAATTTTTGGGGCATGATGTACCTCCCCGTCCTCGTTGGATGCCCTGGGCACACAAGTTAGTCGTGTGGCAAAGAGAGGTACAAGAATGACTGCTATTTATAGCTATACTGCGTGTTGAGAATTACATAGCTAGCATTTAATTTAACATATTATGACACTATTTGGTTGGTTCTCTAATACTTTTTTGTGTTTTATATATTCACTAACTCTACTTGTTAGGTTGTGTATTATATGCTAGGATATTATGCATTTGATTGATATACTCAGTTGTTAAATTGAAATATATTTCACTAGTATTCAGACTGAGATTGATTGCATGGTATTTACAATGAGTAGTTCCCATGTACAGTAGTTGGTTCACTTGCTCAGTAGCTGGTTGGTGCACAACACCCAAAACAATACTAGGACTCCACATGAGGGCAATGCAGCAATATGTGACAAACTCTGCAAGATAACTTGTATTTTTGTTAAGTACGTCCATTACAGGCTTACTGCATATTCTCTAAATCGATTTGTCACACCAAGTTTCACAAAAATTTCCTTTGACAAGAAGTATAGAATTTATGTAGAATTGTTTTCCAGAACCTATACCTTTGAGAATGGCCGATGAAACTTTGGAGTCAATTAATGAACAAATACTTAGGCTATTACAAACATATACGTACGTACATGATTATAATAATCTCAAGTGTAGTGAAAGGAACATTAAACTGCAGCTCTCTGGGTACATGATAGTTTGCAAGTTTTGAGGGGTAGCTCAACACACAGTTATGCCTAGCTGCCATTTTGTCAGTCACATTCAACAGTATGCCTACCCCAACAGAACAAAAACAGCAAAATTAATAATTATCTATTGGTAAATTATTATAATTGTCAAGTTACAAGAGTAAAATGAAACGTTTTAGCTAAAATATGCATCATTATGACCATGTAGTTACTTCTGTGCGTGTAGTGATCTCCTAGCTATATGTCTGGGTGTGTATCTGTGTGTTGTTCTGATGTTCTTCTGTGCTAGTGGTGGTGTTTGCTGTGTGTGCAGTGGGTAGTGGTGCATGTGTGTCTGGTTGTGCAGCATGGTGTGGGTACTGTAGAATATGTAGTGTGTACTAATGTATCGCGTGTGGAGTGTAAAATGGTGTAGGGTATGGAGCTTATTGTGGCATAGGTGGAGAGTGTGTCATGAATGGTAGTGGCTGTGCATGGTGTGGAGGTGCTGATGACTGAGGGATTGTGGCTGGCGTCTGGGGTGATGTGCTGGGGATCGCAGGAGTTGTGGCTGTCTTGTTGCTAGACACTGAGTGACTATCCTCCTGCCCTTGTGCACTTTCCACCTACAAGGGTAGTATTCAGCTGTTGTATATATAGGCTTTACCATACACAAGCTTACTATGTGCTTTAGCTCCTTTCTGTTGAGGTGCGGAAAGTTACATCTGTGCTTCTTCTTACACCCATTTGTGATGTTAAAGAATTTACAAAATTTAGTGTTAGTAGACTTTTATATCGGAAAGGGCCAAACATCATAAATGTACATACATAATACCAGAACATTTGAAATGCGAGGTGTACTTACTTTGCTGTTTAGGCTTGCTAGCTTTGTCAAAATAATTATTGACAAACTGAAAACCCTTGCCAGACATCCTTAGACTACAATACTCTGAATGCTAATATATGGCCACTTAGCTGTCCAGCTTTAAATATGTGCATGGATTGCATGGCTGGGGGTTCAGTGGAGGTATGATTTCGATGAACTGTTTACCATCTGTTTAGGCTAGGCAATGCTATTAGAGCTTGGGACTGTAAGGTGCTTATGAGAAATTATTTGTGCAGGAACTCTGCAACTGCCATGTTACTTTGATAAGGGGCAAGGAGAAACGGCGGAAACAGCAGAAATGGCAAAATGGCTGAAACAGTGGAAATGCTCTCAGTAAGCATTTGCCATATATTGTTTGACCCCACCCACATGCCCACATGTATCTACATACTGCACAGTCCCACCTAGTGATTGTCACTGTAAATAGTTTAGGTGAAAGTGATGTATACACAATTGGCCAAAAGAAGACATTGTACTGTAGCGAAGCGTATTGTAGGGTATATGCATATTGACAACATAAACATTTTACAGTTAATTGTATATATTTAATGCAAACATATGCAAAATATGAGCCATGTGTACACTTGCACCCACACCCACACAACACACACAACACACGCACACATGCACACACACACACACACACACACACACACACACATGGCTTCCTGCATCAAATAAAACACTTCCTGTGAAAAAAATTTTCAAGTTCTGATGTGGCCACATGACTTCCCGCATCAAGGTGAATACTTGCTGTGGAAAAGATTTCAATTGGTGATTTGACCATATGGCTACCCACATCAAAGGAACAACTTCCTGTGATAAAAATTTCAATTTCCCACTTAAGAACATGGCTTCCCGCATCAAAGGGAACACTTCCTGTGATAAAAATTTCACTATCCCATGCCACCACATGGATTCCCGCTTCAAAGGGAACACTTCCTTTGGTGAACATTTCAATTTCCCATGCCTCCACATGGTTTCCCGCATCAAAGGGAACACTTCCTATGGTGAACATTTCAATTTAACACTCCGCCACATGGTTTCCCGCATGAAAGGGAACACTACCTTGGTGAAAGTTTCAATTTCCCACGCCTCCATGTAGCTTCCCACATCAAAGTGAACACTTCCTGTGGTGAACATTTCAATTTACCACTCCTCCACATGGTTTTCCGCATGAAAGGGAACACTTCCTGTATTGAAATTTCAATATTACATGCCACCACATGGCTTCCCGAATTAAAGAGAAGACATCCTGAGGTGAAATTGTCAATTTACCACGCCTCCACATGGCTTCCCGCATAAAAAGGAACACTTCCTGAGGTGAAAATTTTCATTTCCCACGCCACCACATGTCTTCCCCCATCAAAGGGAAAACATCGTGAGGTGAAAATTTACATTTCCCACGCCACCACATGGCTTCCCGCATCAAAAGAAAAACATCCTCAGGTCAAAATTTACATTTCCCACGCCACCACATGGCTTCCTGCATCAAAGGGAACACATCCTGAGGTGAAAATTCACATTTCCAACACCACCACATGGCTTCCTGCATCGAAGTGAACACATCCTGAGGTGAAAATTTACATTTCCCACGCCACCACATGGCTTCCCGCATCAAAAGAAAAACATCCTGAGGTCAAAATTTACATTTCCCACGCCACCACATGGCTTCCTGCATCAAAGGGAACACATCCTGAGGTGAAAATTCACATTTCCAACACCACCACATGGCTTCCCGCATCGAAGTGAACACATCCTGAGGTGAAAATTTACATTTCCCACGCCACCAAATGGCTTCCCGCATTGAAGTGAACACAATATGAGGTGAAAATTTACATTTCCCACGCAACCACATGGCTTCCCGCATAGAAGTGAATACATTCCCGAGGTGTAAATTTTCATTTCCCACGCTACCACAAGGCTTCCCGCATCAAAGGAAAAACATCCTGAGGTGAAAATTTACATTTCCCACGCAACCACATGGCTTCCAACATCAAAGGGAACACTTCCTGAGGTGAAAATTTTCAATTCCCACGCAACCACACGGCTCCCCGCATCAAACGCAAACTCCCAATGGATACACATGAAGTTTCTGAAGTGCTGTGGGCGTATTTGTGTAGTGT
>CAUJGJ010000185.1:5000-117174 GCA_963170055.1 Halisarca cf. caerulea | reverse complement strand
TGGATATGCTGGTGAAAATACTAATATTTGGCACTAGCACCACGCACATTCCCAGTGGACACACATGAAGTTTCTGAAGTGCTGTGGGCGTATTTGTGTAGTGTTGGATATGCTGGTGCTAATACCAATATTTGGCACTAGCACCACGCACATCCCCAGTGGACACACATGAAGTTTCTTAACTGCTGTGGGCGTATTTGTGTAGTGTTGGATATGCTGGTGCTAATACCAATATTTGGCACTAGCACCACGCACATTCCCAGTGGACACACATGAAGTTTCTGAAGTGCTGTGGGCGTATTTGTGTAGTGTTGGATATGCTGGTGCTAATACCAATATTTGGCACTAGCACCACGCACATTCCCAGTGGACACACATGAAGTTTCTTAACTGCTGTGGGCGTATTTGTGCAGTGTTGGATATGCTGGTGCTAATCAGTGTTGTGGTAATGGTAATTAGTAATAGTAATCAATTGTAATTAGGTATACATTTGCCTGTAATGGTAATGTAATTGTAATGGAGCTGTTTAAGTCTCAGAGTAGTCGTAATGGTAATTGGTATTCTTTAGCTATTTGCATCAAATTACACAATTACCATGCAACTACTCTGATGCATATTGTTTATATCTGTGGATATATTTTACCCCCTAAGAAGGTAGATTTTGGCTAGTTTGAGGGTATTTCTGTGCTACAGTTAACCGGGCGGCTGGTGGAAATGGGAAAATAACATCAATCACATGATTTAGATCACGACATATATGAAATCTCGGTAAGGTACAATAACTTTTGCAAGCATCCAAGAATATATCTGTAATTAGTAATTGTAATTGCAATTGTAGAAATGTAGTTGCAATGGTAATTGATTACTTTAGTGGAGGGGCGTAGTGGTAATGGTAATCGTAATGCTTTGATACTGAGATAATTGCAATGGTAGTTGATTATGATACCCCTGTAATGGCCACAACACTGGTGCTAATACCAATATTTGGCACTAGCACCACGCACATTCCCAGTGGACACACATGAAGATTCTGAAGTGCTGTGGGCGTATTTCTGTAGTGTTCGATATTCTAGTGCTAATACCAATATTTGGCACTAGCACCACGCACATTCCCAGTGGACACACATGAAGTTTCTGAAGTGCTGTGGGCGTATTTGTGTAGCGTTGGATATGCTGGTGCTAAAACCAATATTTGGCGCTAACACCACGCGCATTCCCTCACATGAAGTTTCTAAAGTGTTGCGGGCATATCTGTGTAGTTTTAAACATGTTGGTGTAAAGACAATAATTTTGCTAATTGTTATCTTAGTATAACCCTAACCCTAACCCTAACCCTAACCCTAACCCCTACGCACATTCTGAGTGGAAACACATGAAGGTTCTGAAGGGCTGTGGGCGTATTAGTGTAGTGCAGGAAATGCAGGTGCTAATATAAACATTTGGCACTAGCACCACGCACATTCCCAGTGGACACACATGAAGTTTCTGAAGTGCTGTGGGCGCATTTGTGTAGTGTTGGATATGCTGGTGCTAATACCAATATTTGGCACTAGCACCACGCACAATCCCAGTGGACACACATGACCTTTCTGAAGTTCTGTGGGCGTATTTGTGTAGTGTTGGATATGCTGGTGAAAATATAAATATTTGGCATTAGCACCACGCACATTCCCAGTGGACACACATGAAATTTCTTAACTACTGTGGGCGTATACGCGTAGTGTTGGATATGCTGGTGCTAATACCAATATTTGGCACTAGCACCACGCACATTCCCAGTGGACACACATGAAGTTTCTGAAGTGCTGTGGGCGCATTTGTGTAGTGTTGCATATGCTGGTGCTAATACCAATATTTGGCACTAGCACCACGCACATTCCCAGTGGACACACATGAAGTTTCTGAAGTGCTGTGGGCGTATTTGTGTAGTGTTGTATATGCTGGTGCTAATACCAATATTTGGCACTAGCACCACGCACATTCCCAGTGGACACACATGAAGTTTCAGAAGTGCTGTGGGCGTATTTGTGTAGTGTTGGATATCCTGGTGCTAATACCAATATTTGGTACTAGCACCACGCACATTAAAAGTGGACACACATGAAATTTCTTAACTACTGTGGGCGTATATGTGTAGTGTTGGATATGCTGGTGCTAATACCAATATTTGGTACTAGCACCACGCACATTCCCAGTGGACACTTATGAAGTTTCTGAAGTGCTGTGGGCATAATTGTGTAGTGTTGGATATGCTGGTGCTAATACCAATATTTGGCACTAGCACCACGCACATTCCCAATGTACACACATGAAGTTTCTTAACTGCTGTGGGCGTATTTGTGTAGTGTTGGATATGCTGGTGCAAATACCAATATTAGGCACTAGCACCACGCACATTCAAAGTGGACACACATGAAGTTTCTGAAGTGCTGTGGGCGTATTTGTGAAGTGTTGGATATGCTAGTGCTAAAACCAATATTTGGTACTAGCACCACGCACATTCCCAGTGGACACACATGACCTTTCTGAAGTTCTGTGGGCGCATTTGTGTAGTGTTGGATATGCTGGTGCTAATACCAATATTTGGCACTAGCACCACGCACATTCCTAGTGGACACACATGAAGTTTCTGAAGTGCTGTGGGCGCATTTGTGTAGTGTTGGATATCCTGGTGCTAATACCAATATTTGGCACTAGCACCACGCACATTCCCAGTGGACACACATGAAATTTCTTTACTGTGGGCGTATATGTGTAGTGTTGGATATCCTGGTGCTAATACCAATATTTGGCACTAGCACCACGCACATTCCCAGTGGACACACATGAAGTTTCTGAAGTGCTGTGGGCGTATTTGTGTAGTGTTGGATATGCTGGTGCTAATACCAATATTTGGCACTAGCACCACGCACATTCCCAGTGGACACACATGAAGTTTCTGAAGTGCTGTGGGCGTATTTGTGTAGTGTTGGATATGCTGGTGCTAATACCAATATTTGGCACTAGCACCACGCACATTCCCAATGGACACACATGAAATTTCTTAACTACTGTGGGCGTATATGTGTAGTGTTGGATATGCTGGTGTTAATACCAATATTTGGCACTAGCACCACGCACATTCCCAGTGGACACACATGAAGATTCTGAAGTGCTGTGGGCGTATTTCTGTAGTGTTCGATATTCTAGTGCTAATACCAATATTTGGCACTAGCACCACGCACATTCCCAGTGGACACACATGAAGTTTCTGAAGTGCTGTGGGCGTATTTGTGTAGCGTTGGATATGCTGGTGCTAAAACCAATATTTGGCGCTAACACCACGCGCATTCCCTCACATGAAGTTTCGAAAGTGTTGCGGGCATATCTGTGTAGTTTTAAACATGTTGGTGTAAAGACAATAATTTTGCTAATTGTTATCTTAGTATAACCCTAACCCTAACCCTAACCCTAACCCTAACCCCTACGCACATTCCGAGTGGAAACACATGAAGGTTCTGAAGGGCTGTGGGCGTATTTGTGTAGTGCAGGAAATGCAAGTGCTAATATGAACATTTGGCACTAGCACCACGCACATTCCCAGTGGACACACATGAAGTTTCTGAAGTGCTGTGGGCGCATTTGTGTAGTGTTGGATATGCTGGTGCTAATACCAATATTTGGCACTAGCACCACGCACATTCCCAGTGGACACACATGACCTTTCTGAAGTTCTGTGGGCGTAATTGTGTAGTGTTGGATATGCTGGTGCTAATACCAATATTAGGCACTAGCACCACGCACATTCCTAGTGGACACACATGAAGTCTCTGAAGTGCTGTGGGCGTATTTGTGTAGTGTTGGATATGCTGGTGCTAATACCAATATTTGGCACTAGCACCACGCACAATCCCAGTGGACACACATGAAGTTTCTTAACTACTGTGGGCGTATTTGTGTAGTGTTGGATATGCTGGTGAAAATATAAATATTTGGCATTAGCACCACGCACATTCCCAGTGGACACACATGAAATTTCTTAACTACTGTGGGCGTATACGCGTAGTGTTGGATATGCTGGTGCTAATACAAATATTTGACACTAGCACAACGCACATTCCCAGTGGACACTTATGAAGTTTCTGAAGTGCTGTGGGCGCATTTGTGTAGTGTTGGATATGCTGGTGCTAATACCAATATTTGGCACTAGCACCACGCACATTCCCAGTGGACACACATGACCTTTCTGAAGTGCTGCGGGCGTATTTGTGTAGTGTTGGATATGCTGGTGCTAATACCAATATTTGGCACTAGCACCACGCACATTCCCAGTGGACACACATGACCTTTCTGAAGTGCTGTGGGCGTATTTGTGTAGTGTTGGATATGCTGGTGCTAATACCAATATTTGGCACTAGCACCACGCACAATCCCAGTGGACACACATGAAGTTTCTTAACTGCTGTGGGCGTATTTGTGTAGTGTTGGATATGCTGGTGAAAATATAAATATTTGGCATTAGCACCACGCACATTCCCAATGGACACACATGAAATTTCTTCACTACTGTGGGCGTATACGCGTAGTGTTGGATATGCTGGTGCTAATACCAATATTTGACACTAGCACAACGCACATTCCCAGTGGACACACATGAAGTTTCTGAAGTACTGTGGGTGTATTTGTGTAGTGTTGGATATGCTGGTGCTAATACCAATATTTGGCACTAGAACCACGCACATTCCCAGTGGACACACATGAAGGTTCTGAAGTGCTGTGGGCGCATTTGTGTAGTGTTGGATATCCTGGTGCTAATACCAATATTTGGCACTAGCACCACGCACATTCCCAGTGGACACACATGAAATTTCTTTACTGTGGGCGTATATGTGTAGTGTTGGATATCCTGGTGCTAATACCAATATTTGGCACTAGCACCACGCACATTCCCAGTGGACACACATGAAGTTTCTGAAGTGCTGTGGGCGCATTTGTGTAGTGTTGGATATGCTGGTGCTAATACCAATATTTGGCACTAGCACCACGCACATTCCCAGTGGACACACATGACCTTTCTGAAGTTCTGTGGGCGTATTTGTGTAGTGTTGGATATGCTGGTGCTAATACCAATATTTGGCACTAGCACCACGCACATTCCCAGTGGACACACATGAAGTTTCTGAAGTGCTGTGGGCGTATTTGTGTAGTGTTGGATATGCTGGTGCTAATACCAATATTTGGCACTAGCACCACGCACATTCCCAATGGACACACATGAAATTTCTTAACTACTGTGGGCGTATATGTGTAGTGTTGGATATGTTGGTGTAAATACCAATATTTGGCACTAGCACCACGCACATTCCCAGTGGACACACATGAAGATTCTGAAGTGCTGTGGGCGTATTTCTGTAGTGTTCGATATTCTAGTGCTAATACCAATATTTGGCACTAGCACCACGCACATTCCCAGTGGACACACATGAAGTTTCTGAAGTGCTGTGGGCGTATTTGTGTAGCGTTGGATATGCTGGTGCTAAAACCAATATTTGGCGCTAACACCACGCGCATTCCCTCACATGAAGTTTCTAAAGTGTTGCGGGCATACCTGTGTAGTTTTGAACATGTTGGTGTAAAGACAAAAATTTTGCTAATTGTTATCTTAGTATAACCCTAACCCTAACCCTAACCCTAACCCTAACCCCTACGCACATTCCGAGTGGAAACACATGAAGGTTCTGAAGGGCTGTGGGCGTATTTGTGTAGTGCAGGAAATGCAAGTGCTAATATAAACATTTGGCACTAGCACCACGCACATTCCCAGTGGACACACATGAAGTTTCTGAAGTGCTGTGGGCGCATTTGTGTAGTGTTGGATATGCTGGTGCTAATACCAATATTTGGCACTAGCACCACGCACAATCCCAGTGGACACACATGACCTTTCTGAAGTTCTGTGGGCGTATTTGTGTAGTGTTGGATATGCTGGTGAAAATATAAATATTTGGCATTAGCACCACGCACATTCCCAGTGGACACACATGAAATTTCTTAACTACTGTGGGCGTATACGCGTAGTGTTGGATATGCTGGTGCTAATACCAATATTTGGCACTAGCACCACGCACATTCCCAGTGGACACACATGAAGTTTCTGAAGTGCTGTGGGCGCATTTGTGTAGTGTTGCATATGCTGGTGCTAATACCAATATTTGGCACTAGCACCACGCACATTCCCAGTGGACACACATGAAGTTTCTGAAGTGCTGTGGGCGTATTTGTGTAGTGTTGTATATGCTGGTGCTAATACCAATATTTGGCACTAGCACCACGCACATTCCCAGTGGACACACATGAAGTTTCAGAAGTGCTGTGGGCGTATTTGTGTAGTGTTGGATATCCTGGTGCTAATACCAATATTTGGTACTAGCACCACGCACATTAAAAGTGGACACACATGAAATTTCTTAACTACTGTGGGCGTATATGTGTAGTGTTGGATATGCTGGTGCTAATACCAATATTTGGTACTAGCACCACGCACATTCCCAGTGGACACTTATGAAGTTTCTGAAGTGCTGTGGGCATAATTGTGTAGTGTTGGATATGCTGGTGCTAATACCAATATTTGGCACTAGCACCACGCACATTCCCAATGTACACACATGAAGTTTCTTAACTGCTGTGGGCGTATTTGTGTAGTGTTGGATATGCTGGTGCAAATACCAATATTAGGCACTAGCACCACGCACATTCAAAGTGGACACACATGAAGTTTCTGAAGTGCTGTGGGCGTATTTGTGAAGTGTTGGATATGCTAGTGCTAAAACCAATATTTGGTACTAGCACCACGCACATTCCCAGTGGACACACATGACCTTTCTGAAGTTCTGTGGGCGCATTTGTGTAGTGTTGGATATGCTGGTGCTAATACCAATATTTGGCACTAGCACCACGCACATTCCTAGTGGACACACATGAAGTTTCTGAAGTGCTGTGGGCGCATTTGTGTAGTGTTGGATATCCTGGTGCTAATACCAATATTTGGCACTAGCACCACGCACATTCCCAGTGGACACACATGAAATTTCTTTACTGTGGGCGTATATGTGTAGTGTTGGATATCCTGGTGCTAATACCAATATTTGGCACTAGCACCACGCACATTCCCAGTGGACACACATGAAGTTTCTGAAGTGCTGTGGGCGTATTTGTGTAGTGTTGGATATGCTGGTGCTAATACCAATATTTGGCACTAGCACCACGCACATTCCCAGTGGACACACATGAAGTTTCTGAAGTGCTGTGGGCGTATTTGTGTAGTGTTGGATATGCTGGTGCTAATACCAATATTTGGCACTAGCACCACGCACATTCCCAATGGACACACATGAAATTTCTTAACTACTGTGGGCGTATATGTGTAGTGTTGGATATGCTGGTGTTAATACCAATATTTGGCACTAGCACCACGCACATTCCCAGTGGACACACATGAAGATTCTGAAGTGCTGTGGGCGTATTTCTGTAGTGTTCGATATTCTAGTGCTAATACCAATATTTGGCACTAGCACCACGCACATTCCCAGTGGACACACATGAAGTTTCTGAAGTGCTGTGGGCGTATTTGTGTAGCGTTGGATATGCTGGTGCTAAAACCAATATTTGGCGCTAACACCACGCGCATTCCCTCACATGAAGTTTCGAAAGTGTTGCGGGCATATCTGTGTAGTTTTAAACATGTTGGTGTAAAGACAATAATTTTGCTAATTGTTATCTTAGTATAACCCTAACCCTAACCCTAACCCTAACCCTAACCCCTACGCACATTCCGAGTGGAAACACATGAAGGTTCTGAAGGGCTGTGGGCGTATTTGTGTAGTGCAGGAAATGCAAGTGCTAATATGAACATTTGGCACTAGCACCACGCACATTCCCAGTGGACACACATGAAGTTTCTGAAGTGCTGTGGGCGCATTTGTGTAGTGTTGGATATGCTGGTGCTAATACCAATATTTGGCACTAGCACCACGCACATTCCCAGTGGACACACATGACCTTTCTGAAGTTCTGTGGGCGTAATTGTGTAGTGTTGGATATGCTGGTGCTAATACCAATATTAGGCACTAGCACCACGCACATTCCTAGTGGACACACATGAAGTCTCTGAAGTGCTGTGGGCGTATTTGTGTAGTGTTGGATATGCTGGTGCTAATACCAATATTTGGCACTAGCACCACGCACAATCCCAGTGGACACACATGAAGTTTCTTAACTACTGTGGGCGTATTTGTGTAGTGTTGGATATGCTGGTGAAAATATAAATATTTGGCATTAGCACCACGCACATTCCCAGTGGACACACATGAAATTTCTTAACTACTGTGGGCGTATACGCGTAGTGTTGGATATGCTGGTGCTAATACAAATATTTGACACTAGCACAACGCACATTCCCAGTGGACACTTATGAAGTTTCTGAAGTGCTGTGGGCGCATTTGTGTAGTGTTGGATATGCTGGTGCTAATACCAATATTTGGCACTAGCACCACGCACATTCCCAGTGGACACACATGACCTTTCTGAAGTGCTGCGGGCGTATTTGTGTAGTGTTGGATATGCTGGTGCTAATACCAATATTTGGCACTAGCACCACGCACATTCCCAGTGGACACACATGACCTTTCTGAAGTGCTGTGGGCGTATTTGTGTAGTGTTGGATATGCTGGTGCTAATACCAATATTTGGCACTAGCACCACGCACAATCCCAGTGGACACACATGAAGTTTCTTAACTGCTGTGGGCGTATTTGTGTAGTGTTGGATATGCTGGTGAAAATATAAATATTTGGCATTAGCACCACGCACATTCCCAATGGACACACATGAAATTTCTTCACTACTGTGGGCGTATACGCGTAGTGTTGGATATGCTGGTGCTAATACCAATATTTGACACTAGCACAACGCACATTCCCAGTGGACACACATGAAGTTTCTGAAGTACTGTGGGTGTATTTGTGTAGTGTTGGATATGCTGGTGCTAATACCAATATTTGGCACTAGAACCACGCACATTCCCAGTGGACACACATGAAGGTTCTGAAGTGCTGTGGGCGCATTTGTGTAGTGTTGGATATCCTGGTGCTAATACCAATATTTGGCACTAGCACCACGCACATTCCCAGTGGACACACATGAAATTTCTTTACTGTGGGCGTATATGTGTAGTGTTGGATATCCTGGTGCTAATACCAATATTTGGCACTAGCACCACGCACATTCCCAGTGGACACACATGAAGTTTCTGAAGTGCTGTGGGCGCATTTGTGTAGTGTTGGATATGCTGGTGCTAATACCAATATTTGGCACTAGCACCACGCACATTCCCAGTGGACACACATGACCTTTCTGAAGTTCTGTGGGCGTATTTGTGTAGTGTTGGATATGCTGGTGCTAATACCAATATTTGGCACTAGCACCACGCACATTCCCAGTGGACACACATGAAGTTTCTGAAGTGCTGTGGGCGTATTTGTGTAGTGTTGGATATGCTGGTGCTAATACCAATATTTGGCACTAGCACCACGCACATTCCCAATGGACACACATGAAATTTCTTAACTACTGTGGGCGTATATGTGTAGTGTTGGATATGTTGGTGTAAATACCAATATTTGGCACTAGCACCACGCACATTCCCAGTGGACACACATGAAGATTCTGAAGTGCTGTGGGCGTATTTCTGTAGTGTTCGATATTCTAGTGCTAATACCAATATTTGGCACTAGCACCACGCACATTCCCAGTGGACACACATGAAGTTTCTGAAGTGCTGTGGGCGTATTTGTGTAGCGTTGGATATGCTGGTGCTAAAACCAATATTTGGCGCTAACACCACGCGCATTCCCTCACATGAAGTTTCTAAAGTGTTGCGGGCATACCTGTGTAGTTTTGAACATGTTGGTGTAAAGACAAAAATTTTGCTAATTGTTATCTTAGTATAACCCTAACCCTAACCCTAACCCTAACCCTAACCCCTACGCACATTCCGAGTGGAAACACATGAAGGTTCTGAAGGGCTGTGGGCGTATTTGTGTAGTGCAGGAAATGCAAGTGCTAATATAAACATTTGGCACTAGCACCACGCACATTCCCAGTGGACACACATGAAGTTTCTGAAGTGCTGTGGGCGCATTTGTGTAGTGTTGGATATGCTGGTGCTAATACCAATATTTGGCACTAGCACCACGCACATTCCCAGTGGACACACATGACCTTTCTGAAGTTCTGTGGGCGTATTTGTGTAGTGTTGGATATGCTGGTGCTAATACCAATATTAGGCACTAGCACCACGCACATTCCTAGTGGACACACATGAAGTCTCTGAAGTGCTGTGGGCGTATTTGTGTAGTGTTGGATATGCTGGTGCTAATACCAATATTTGGCACTAGCACCACGCACAATCCCAGTGGACACACATGAAGTTTCTTAACTACTGTGGGCGTATTTGTGTAGTGTTGGATATGCTGGTGAAAATATAAATATTTGGCATTAGCACCACGCACATTCCCAGTGGACACACATGAAATTTCTTAACTACTGTGGGCGTATACGCGTAGTGTTGGATATGCTGGTGCTAATACAAATATTTGACACTAGCACAACGCACATTCCCAGTGGACACTTATGAAGTTTCTGAAGTGCTGTGGGCATATTTGTGTAGTGTTGGATATGCTGGTGCTAATACCAATATTTGGCACTAGCACCACGCACATTCCCAGTGGACACACATGACCTTTCTGAAGTGCTGCGGGCGTATTTGTGTAGTGTTGGATATGCTGGTGCTAATACCAATATTTGGCACTAGCACCACGCACATTCCCAGTGGACACACATGACCTTTCTGAAGTGCTGTGGGCGTATTTGTGTAGTGTTGGATATGCTGGTGCTAATACCAATATTTGGCACTAGCACCACGCACAATCCCAGTGGACACACATGAAGTTTCTTAATTGCTGTGGGCGTATTTGTGTAGTGTTGGATATGCTGGTGAAAATATAAATATTTGGCATTAGCACCACGCACATTCCCAATAGACACACATGAAATTTCTTCACTACTGTGGGCGTATACGCGTAGTGTTGGATATGCTGGTGCTAATACCAATATTAGACACTAGCACCACGCACATTCCCAGTGGACACACATGAAGTCTCTGAAGTGCTGTGGGCGTATTTGTGTAGTGTTCGATATTCTAGTGCTTATACCAATATTTGGCACTAGCACCACGCACATTCCCAGTGGACACACATGAAGTTTCTGAAGTGCTGTGGGCGTATTTGTGTAGCGTTGGATATGCTGGTGCTAAAACCAATATTTGGCGCTAACACCACGCGCATTCCCTCACATGAAGTTTCTAAAGTGTTGCGGGCATATCTGTGTAGTTTTAAACATGTTGGTGTAAAGACAATAATTTTGCTAATTGTTATCTTAGTATAACCCTAACCCTAACCCTAACCCTAACCCTAACCCCTACGCACATTCTGAGTGGAAACACATGAAGGTTCTGAAGGGCTGTGGGCGTATTTGTGTAGTGCAGGAAATGCAGGTGCTAATATAAACATTTGGCACTAGCACCACGCACATTCCCAGTGGACACACATGAAGTTTCTGAAGTGCTGTGGGCGCATTTGTGTAGTGTTGGATATGCTAGTGCTAATACCAATATTTGGCACTAGCACCACGCACAATCCCAGTGGACACACATGACCTTTCTGAAGTTCTGTGGGCGTATTTGTGTAGTGTTGGATATGCTGGTGAAAATATAAATATTTGGCATTAGCACCACGCACATTCCCAGTGGACACACATGAAATTTCTTAACTACTGTGGGCGTATACGCGTAGTGTTGGATATGCTGGTGCTAATACCAATATTTGGCACTAGCACCACGCACATTCCCAGTGGACACACATGAAGTTTCTGAAGTGCTGTGGGCGCATTTGTGTAGTGTTGCATATGCTGGTGCTAATACCAATATTTGGCACTAGCACCACGCACATTCCCAGTGGACACACATGAAGTTTCTGAAGTGCTGTGGGCGTATATGTGTAGTGTTGGATATGCTGGTGCTAATACCAATATTTGGCACTAGCACCACGCACATTCCCAGTGGACACACATGAAGTTTCTCAAGTGCTGTGGGCGTATTTGTGTAGTGTTGGATATCCTGGTGCTAATACCAATATTTGGTACTAGCACCACGCACATTAAAAGTGGACACACATGAAATTTCTTAACTACTGTGGGCGTATATGTGTAGTGTTGGATATGCTGGTGCTAATACCAATATTTGGTACTAGCACCACGCACATTCCCAGTGGACACTTATGAAGTTTCTGAAGTGCTGTGGGCATAATTGTGTAGTGTTGGATATGCTGGTGCTAATACCAATATTTGGCACTAGCACCACGCACATTCCCAATGTACACACATGAAGTTTCTTAACTGCTGTGGGCGTATTTGTGTAGTGTTGGATATGCTGGTGCAAATACCAATATTAGGCACTAGCACCACGCACATTCAAAGTGGACACACATGAAGTTTCTGAAGTGCTGTGGGCGTATTTGTGAAGTGTTGGATATGCTAGTGCTAATACCAATATTTGGTACTAGCACCACGCACATTCCCAGTGGACACACATGACCTTTCTGAAGTTCTGTGGGCGCATTTGTGTAGTGTTGGATATGCTGGTGCTAATACCAATATTTGGCACTAGCACCACGCACATTCCTAGTGGACACACATGAAGTTTCTGAAGTGCTGTGGGCGTATTTGTGTAGTGTTGGATATGCTGGTGCTAATACCAATATTAGGCACTAGCACCACGCACATTCCTAGTGGACACACATGAAGTTTCTGAAGTGCTGTGGGCGTATTTGTGTAGTGTTGGATATGCTGGTGCTAATACCAATATTAGGCACTAGCACCACGCACATTCCTAGTGGACACACATGAAGTCTCTGACGTGCTGTGGGCGCATTTGTGTAGTGTTGGATATGCTGGTGCTAATACCAATATTTGGCACTAGCACCACGCACAATCCCAGTGGACACACATGAAGTTTCTTAACTGCTGTGGGCGTATTTGTGTAGTGTTGGATATGCTGGTGAAAATATAAATATTTGGCATTAGCACCACGCACATTCCCAGTGGACACACATGAAATTTCTTAACTACTGTGGGCGTATACGCGTAGTGTTGGATATGCTGGTGCTAATACCAATATTTGGCACTAGCACCACGCACATTCCCAGTGGACACACATGACCTTTCTGAAGTGCTGCGGGCGTATTTGTGTAGTGTTGGATATGCTGGTGCTAATACCAATATTTCGCACTAGCACCACGCACATTCCCAGTGGACACACATGACCTTTCTGAAGTGCTGTGGGCGTATTTGTGTAGTGTTGGATATGCTGGTGCTAATACCAATATTTGGCACTAGCACCACGCACAATCCCAGTGGACACACATGAAGTTTCTTAACTGCTGTGGGCGTATTTGTGTAGTGTTGGATATGCTGGTGAAAATATAAATATTTGGCATTAGCACCACGCACATTCCCAATGGACACACATGAAATTTCTTAACTACTGTGGGCGTATACGCGTAGTGTTGGATATGCTGGTGCTAATACCAATATTAGACACTAGCACAACGCACATTCCCAGTGGACACACATGAAGTCTCTGAAGTGCTGTGGGCGTATTTGTGTAGTGTTCGATATTCTAGTGCTAATACCAATATTTTGCACTAGCACCACGCACATTCCCAGTGGACACACATGAAGTTTCTGAAGTGCTGTGGGCGTATTTGTGTAGCGTTGGATATGCTGGTGCTAAAACCAATATTTGGCGCTAACACCACGCGCATTCCCTCACATGAAGTTTCGAAAGTGTTGCGGGCATATCTGTGTAGTTTTAAACATGTTGGTGTAAAGACAATAATTTTGCTAATTGTTATCTTAGTATAACCCTAACCCTAACCCTAACCCTAACCCTAACCCCTACGCACATTCCGAGTGGAAACACATGAAGGTTCTGAAGGGCTGTGGGCGTATTTGTGTAGTGCAGGAAATGCAGGTGCTAATATAAACATTTGGCACTAGCACCACGCACATTCCCAGTGGACACACATGAAGTTTCTGAAGTGCTGTGGGCGTATTTGTGTAGTGTTGGATATGCTGGTGCTAATACCAATATTAGGCACTAGCACCACGCACATTCCTAGTGGACACACATGAAGTCTCTGACGTGCTGTGGGCGCATTTGTGTAGTGTTGGATATGCTGGTGCTAATACCAATATTTGGCACTAGCACCACGCACAATCCCAGTGGACACACATGAAGTTTCTTAACTGCTGTGGGCGTATTTGTGTAGTGTTGGATATGCTGGTGAAAATATAAATATTTGGCATTAGCACCACGCACATTCCCAGTGGACACACATGAAATTTCTTAACTACTGTGGGCGTATACGCGTAGTGTTGGATATGCTGGTGCTAATACCAATATTTGGCACTAGCACCACGCACATTCCCAGTGGACACACATGACCTTTCTGAAGTGCTGCGGGCGTATTTGTGTAGTGTTGGATATGCTGGTGCTAATACCAATATTTCGCACTAGCACCACGCACATTCCCAGTGGACACACATGACCTTTCTGAAGTGCTGTGGGCGTATTTGTGTAGTGTTGGATATGCTGGTGCTAATACCAATATTTGGCACTAGCACCACGCACAATCCCAGTGGACACACATGAAGTTTCTTAACTGCTGTGGGCGTATTTGTGTAGTGTTGGATATGCTGGTGAAAATATAAATATTTGGCATTAGCACCACGCACATTCCCAATGGACACACATGAAATTTCTTAACTACTGTGGGCGTATACGCGTAGTGTTGGATATGCTGGTGCTAATACCAATATTAGACACTAGCACAACGCACATTCCCAGTGGACACACATGAAGTCTCTGAAGTGCTGTGGGCGTATTTGTGTAGTGTTCGATATTCTAGTGCTAATACCAATATTTTGCACTAGCACCACGCACATTCCCAGTGGACACACATGAAGTTTCTGAAGTGCTGTGGGCGTATTTGTGTAGCGTTGGATATGCTGGTGCTAAAACCAATATTTGGCGCTAACACCACGCGCATTCCCTCACATGAAGTTTCGAAAGTGTTGCGGGCATATCTGTGTAGTTTTAAACATGTTGGTGTAAAGACAATAATTTTGCTAATTGTTATATTAGTATAACCCTAACCCTAACCCTAACCCTAACCCTAACCCCTACGCACAGTCCGAGTGGAAACACATGAAGGTTCTGAAGGGCTGTGGGCGTATTTGTGTAGTGCAGGAAATGCAGGTGCTAATATAAACATTTGGCACTAGCACCACGCACATTCCCAGTGGACACACATGAAGTTTCTGAAGTGCTGTGGGCGCATTTGTGTAGTGTTGGATATGCTAGTGCTAATACCAATATTTGGCACTAGCACCACGCACAATCCCAGTGGACACACATGACCTTTCTGAAGTTCTGTGGGCGTATTTGTGTAGTGTTGGATATGCTGGTGAAAATATAAATATTTGGCATTAGCACCACGCACATTCCCAGTGGACACACATGAAATTTCTTAACTACTGTGGGCGTATACGCGTAGTGTTGGATATGCTGGTGCTAATACCAATATTTGGCACTAGCACCACGCACATTCCCAGTGGACACACATGAAGTTTCTGAAGTGCTGTGGGCGTATTTGTGTAGCGTTGGATATGCTGGTGCTAAAACCAATATTTGGCGCTAACACCACGCGCATTCCCTCACATGAAGTTTCGAAAGTGTTGCGGGCATATCTGTGTAGTTTTAAACATGTTGGTGTAAAGACAATAATTTTGCTAATTGTTATCTTAGTATAACCCTAACCCTAACCCTAACCCTAACCCTAACCCCTACGCACATTCCGAGTGGAAACACATGAAGGTTCTGAAGGGCTGTGGGCGTATTTGTGTAGTGCAGGAAATGCAGGTGCTAATATAAACATTTGGCACTAGCACCACGCACATTCCCAGTGGACACACATGAAGTTTCTGAAGTGCTGTGGGCGTATTTGTGTAGTGTTGGATATGCTGGTGCTAATACCAATATTAGGCACTAGCACCACGCACATTCCTAGTGGACACACATGAAGTCTCTGACGTGCTGTGGGCGCATTTGTGTAGTGTTGGATATGCTGGTGCTAATACCAATATTTGGCACTAGCACCACGCACAATCCCAGTGGACACACATGAAGTTTCTTAACTGCTGTGGGCGTATTTGTGTAGTGTTGGATATGCTGGTGAAAATATAAATATTTGGCATTAGCACCACGCACATTCCCAATGGACACACATGAAATTTCTTAACTACTGTGGGCGTATACGCGTAGTGTTGGATATGCTGGTGCTAATACCAATATTAGACACTAGCACAACGCACATTCCCAGTGGACACACATGAAGTCTCTGAAGTGCTGTGGGCGTATTTGTGTAGTGTTCGATATTCTAGTGCTAATACCAATATTTTGCACTAGCACCACGCACATTCCCAGTGGACACACATGAAGTTTCTGAAGTGCTGTGGGCGTATTTGTGTAGCGTTGGATATGCTGGTGCTAAAACCAATATTTGGCGCTAACACCACGCGCATTCCCTCACATGAAGTTTCGAAAGTGTTGCGGGCATATCTGTGTAGTTTTAAACATGTTGGTGTAAAGACAATAATTTTGCTAATTGTTATCTTAGTATAACCCTAACCCTAACCCTAACCCTAACCCTAACCCCTACGCACATTCCGAGTGGAAACACATGAAGGTTCTGAAGGGCTGTGGGCGTATTTGTGTAGTGCAGGAAATGCAGGTGCTAATATAAACATTTGGCACTAGCACCACGCACATTCCCAGTGGACACACATGAAGTTTCTGAAGTGCTGTGGGCGTATTTGTGTAGTGTTGGATATGCTGGTGCTAATACCAATATTAGGCACTAGCACCACGCACATTCCTAGTGGACACACATGAAGTCTCTGACGTGCTGTGGGCGCATTTGTGTAGTGTTGGATATGCTGGTGCTAATACCAATATTTGGCACTAGCACCACGCACAATCCCAGTGGACACACATGAAGTTTCTTAACTGCTGTGGGCGTATTTGTGTAGTGTTGGATATGCTGGTGAAAATATAAATATTTGGCATTAGCACCACGCACATTCCCAGTGGACACACATGAAATTTCTTAACTACTGTGGGCGTATACGCGTAGTGTTGGATATGCTGGTGCTAATACCAATATTTGGCACTAGCACCACGCACATTCCCAGTGGACACACATGACCTTTCTGAAGTGCTGCGGGCGTATTTGTGTAGTGTTGGATATGCTGGTGCTAATACCAATATTTCGCACTAGCACCACGCACATTCCCAGTGGACACACATGACCTTTCTGAAGTGCTGTGGGCGTATTTGTGTAGTGTTGGATATGCTGGTGCTAATACCAATATTTGGCACTAGCACCACGCACAATCCCAGTGGACACACATGAAGTTTCTTAACTGCTGTGGGCGTATTTGTGTAGTGTTGGATATGCTGGTGAAAATATAAATATTTGGCATTAGCACCACGCACATTCCCAATGGACACACATGAAATTTCTTAACTACTGTGGGCGTATACGCGTAGTGTTGGATATGCTGGTGCTAATACCAATATTAGACACTAGCACAACGCACATTCCCAGTGGACACACATGAAGTCTCTGAAGTGCTGTGGGCGTATTTGTGTAGTGTTCGATATTCTAGTGCTAATACCAATATTTTGCACTAGCACCACGCACATTCCCAGTGGACACACATGAAGTTTCTGAAGTGCTGTGGGCGTATTTGTGTAGCGTTGGATATGCTGGTGCTAAAACCAATATTTGGCGCTAACACCACGCGCATTCCCTCACATGAAGTTTCGAAAGTGTTGCGGGCATATCTGTGTAGTTTTAAACATGTTGGTGTAAAGACAATAATTTTGCTAATTGTTATCTTAGTATAACCCTAACCCTAACCCTAACCCTAACCCTAACCCCTACGCACAGTCCGAGTGGAAACACATGAAGGTTCTGAAGGGCTGTGGGCGTATTTGTGTAGTGCAGGAAATGCAGGTGCTAATATAAACATTTGGCACTAGCACCACGCACATTCCCAGTGGACACACATGAAGTTTCTGAAGTGCTGTGGGCGCATTTGTGTAGTGTTGGATATGCTAGTGCTAATACCAATATTTGGCACTAGCACCACGCACAATCCCAGTGGACACACATGACCTTTCTGAAGTTCTGTGGGCGTATTTGTGTAGTGTTGGATATGCTGGTGAAAATATAAATATTTGGCATTAGCACCACGCACATTCCCAGTGGACACACATGAAATTTCTTAACTACTGTGGGCGTATACGCGTAGTGTTGGATATGCTGGTGCTAATACCAATATTTGGCACTAGCACCACGCACATTCCCAGTGGACACACATGAAGTTTCTGAAGTGCTGTGGGCGCATTTGTGTAGTGTTGCATATGCTGGTGCTAATACCAATATTTGGCACTAGCACCACGCACATTCCCAGTGGACACACATGACCTTTCTGAAGTGCTGCGGGCGTATTTGTGTAGTGTTGGATATGCTGGTGCTAATACCAATATTTCGCACTAGCACCACGCACATTCCCAGTGGACACACATGACCTTTCTGAAGTGCTGTGGGCGTATTTGTGTAGTGTTGGATATGCTGGTGCTAATACCAATATTTGGCACTAGCACCACGCACAATCCCAGTGGACACACATGAAGTTTCTTAACTGCTGTGGGCGTATTTGTGTAGTGTTGGATATGCTGGTGAAAATATAAATATTTGGCATTAGCACCACGCACATTCCCAATGGACACACATGAAATTTCTTAACTACTGTGGGCGTATACGCGTAGTGTTGGATATGCTGGTGCTAATACCAATATTAGACACTAGCACAACGCACATTCCCAGTGGACACACATGAAGTCTCTGAAGTGCTGTGGGCGTATTTGTGTAGTGTTCGATATTCTAGTGCTAATACCAATATTTTGCACTAGCACCACGCACATTCCCAGTGGACACACATGAAGTTTCTGAAGTGCTGTGGGCGTATTTGTGTAGCGTTGGATATGCTGGTGCTAAAACCAATATTTGGCGCTAACACCACGCGCATTCCCTCACATGAAGTTTCGAAAGTGTTGCGGGCATATCTGTGTAGTTTTAAACATGTTGGTGTAAAGACAATAATTTTGCTAATTGTTATCTTAGTATAACCCTAACCCTAACCCTAACCCTAACCCTAACCCCTACGCACAGTCCGAGTGGAAACACATGAAGGTTCTGAAGGGCTGTGGGCGTATTTGTGTAGTGCAGGAAATGCAGGTGCTAATATAAACATTTGGCACTAGCACCACGCACATTCCCAGTGGACACACATGAAGTTTCTGAAGTGCTGTGGGCGCATTTGTGTAGTGTTGGATATGCTAGTGCTAATACCAATATTTGGCACTAGCACCACGCACAATCCCAGTGGACACACATGACCTTTCTGAAGTTCTGTGGGCGTATTTGTGTAGTGTTGGATATGCTGGTGAAAATATAAATATTTGGCATTAGCACCACGCACATTCCCAGTGGACACACATGAAATTTCTTAACTACTGTGGGCGTATACGCGTAGTGTTGGATATGCTGGTGCTAATACCAATATTTGGCACTAGCACCACGCACATTCCCAGTGGACACACATGAAGTTTCTGAAGTGCTGTGGGCGCATTTGTGTAGTGTTGCATATGCTGGTGCTAATACCAATATTTGGCACTAGCACCACGCACATTCCCAGTGGACACACATGACCTTTCTGAAGTGCTGCGGGCGTATTTGTGTAGTGTTGGATATGCTGGTGCTAATACCAATATTTCGCACTAGCACCACGCACATTCCCAGTGGACACACATGACCTTTCTGAAGTGCTGTGGGCGTATTTGTGTAGTGTTGGATATGCTGGTGCTAATACCAATATTTGGCACTAGCACCACGCACAATCCCAGTGGACACACATGAAGTTTCTTAACTGCTGTGGGCGTATTTGTGTAGTGTTGGATATGCTGGTGAAAATATAAATATTTGGCATTAGCACCACGCACATTCCCAATGGACACACATGAAATTTCTTAACTACTGTGGGCGTATACGCGTAGTGTTGGATATGCTGGTGCTAATACCAATATTAGACACTAGCACAACGCACATTCCCAGTGGACACACATGAAGTCTCTGAAGTGCTGTGGGCGTATTTGTGTAGTGTTCGATATTCTAGTGCTAATACCAATATTTTGCACTAGCACCACGCACATTCCCAGTGGACACACATGAAGTTTCTGAAGTGCTGTGGGCGTATTTGTGTAGCGTTGGATATGCTGGTGCTAAAACCAATATTTGGCGCTAACACCACGCGCATTCCCTCACATGAAGTTTCGAAAGTGTTGCGGGCATATCTGTGTAGTTTTAAACATGTTGGTGTAAAGACAATAATTTTGCTAATTGTTATCTTAGTATAACCCTAACCCTAACCCTAACCCTAACCCTAACCCCTACGCACATTCCGAGTGGAAACACATGAAGGTTCTGAAGGGCTGTGGGCGTATTTGTGTAGTGCAGGAAATGCAGGTGCTAATATAAACATTTGGCACTAGCACCACGCACATTCCCAGTGGACACACATGAAGTTTCTGAAGTGCTGTGGGCGTATTTGTGTAGTGTTGGATATGCTGGTGCTAATACCAATATTAGGCACTAGCACCACGCACATTCCTAGTGGACACACATGAAGTCTCTGACGTGCTGTGGGCGCATTTGTGTAGTGTTGGATATGCTGGTGCTAATACCAATATTTGGCACTAGCACCACGCACAATCCCAGTGGACACACATGAAGTTTCTTAACTGCTGTGGGCGTATTTGTGTAGTGTTGGATATGCTGGTGAAAATATAAATATTTGGCATTAGCACCACGCACATTCCCAGTGGACACACATGAAATTTCTTAACTACTGTGGGCGTATACGCGTAGTGTTGGATATGCTGGTGCTAATACCAATATTTGGCACTAGCACCACGCACATTCCCAGTGGACACACATGACCTTTCTGAAGTGCTGCGGGCGTATTTGTGTAGTGTTGGATATGCTGGTGCTAATACCAATATTTCGCACTAGCACCACGCACATTCCCAGTGGACACACATGACCTTTCTGAAGTGCTGTGGGCGTATTTGTGTAGTGTTGGATATGCTGGTGCTAATACCAATATTTGGCACTAGCACCACGCACAATCCCAGTGGACACACATGAAGTTTCTTAACTGCTGTGGGCGTATTTGTGTAGTGTTGGATATGCTGGTGAAAATATAAATATTTGGCATTAGCACCACGCACATTCCCAATGGACACACATGAAATTTCTTAACTACTGTGGGCGTATACGCGTAGTGTTGGATATGCTGGTGCTAATACCAATATTAGACACTAGCACAACGCACATTCCCAGTGGACACACATGAAGTCTCTGAAGTGCTGTGGGCGTATTTGTGTAGTGTTCGATATTCTAGTGCTAATACCAATATTTTGCACTAGCACCACGCACATTCCCAGTGGACACACATGAAGTTTCTGAAGTGCTGTGGGCGTATTTGTGTAGCGTTGGATATGCTGGTGCTAAAACCAATATTTGGCGCTAACACCACGCGCATTCCCTCACATGAAGTTTCGAAAGTGTTGCGGGCATATCTGTGTAGTTTTAAACATGTTGGTGTAAAGACAATAATTTTGCTAATTGTTATCTTAGTATAACCCTAACCCTAACCCTAACCCTAACCCTAACCCCTACGCACAGTCCGAGTGGAAACACATGAAGGTTCTGAAGGGCTGTGGGCGTATTTGTGTAGTGCAGGAAATGCAGGTGCTAATATAAACATTTGGCACTAGCACCACGCACATTCCCAGTGGACACACATGAAGTTTCTGAAGTGCTGTGGGCGCATTTGTGTAGTGTTGGATATGCTAGTGCTAATACCAATATTTGGCACTAGCACCACGCACAATCCCAGTGGACACACATGACCTTTCTGAAGTTCTGTGGGCGTATTTGTGTAGTGTTGGATATGCTGGTGAAAATATAAATATTTGGCATTAGCACCACGCACATTCCCAGTGGACACACATGAAATTTCTTAACTACTGTGGGCGTATACGCGTAGTGTTGGATATGCTGGTGCTAATACCAATATTTGGCACTAGCACCACGCACATTCCCAGTGGACACACATGAAGTTTCTGAAGTGCTGTGGGCGCATTTGTGTAGTGTTGCATATGCTGGTGCTAATACCAATATTTGGCACTAGCACCACGCACATTCCCAGTGGACACACATGAAGTTTCTGAAGTGCTGTGGGCGTATTTGTGTAGTGTTGGATATGCTGGTGCTAATACCAATATTTGGCACTAGCACCACGCACATTCCCAGTGGACACACATGAAGTTTCTCAAGTGCTGTGGGCGTATTTGTGTAGTGTTGGATATCCTGGTGCTAATACCAATATTTGGTACTAGCACCACGCACATTAAAAGTGGACACACATGAAATTTCTTAACTACTGTGGGCGTATATGTGTAGTGTTGGATATGCTGGTGCTAATACCAATATTTGGTACTAGCACCACGCACATTCCCAGTGGACACTTATGAAGTTTCTGAAGTGCTGTGGGCATAATTGTGTAGTGTTGGATATGCTGGTGCTAATACCAATATTTGGCACTAGCACCACGCACATTCCCAATGTACACACATGAAGTTTCTTAACTGCTGTGGGCGTATTTGTGTAGTGTTGGATATGCTGGTGCAAATACCAATATTAGGCACTAGCACCACGCACATTCAAAGTGGACACACATGAAGTTTCTGAAGTGCTGTGGGCGTATTTATGAAGTGTTGGATATGCTAGTGCTAATACCAATATTTGGTACTAGCACCACGCACATTCCCAGTGGACACACATGACCTTTCTGAAGTTCTGTGGGCGCATTTGTGTAGTGTTGGATATGCTGGTGCTAATACCAATATTTGGCACTAGCACCACGCACATTCCTAGTGGACACACATGAAGTTTCTGAAGTGCTGTGGGCGTATTTGTGTAGTGTTGGATATGCTGGTGCTAATACCAATATTAGGCACTAGCACCACGCACATTCCTAGTGGACACACATGAAGTTTCTGAAGTGCTGTGGGCGTATTTGTGTAGTGTTGGATATGCTGGTGCTAATACCAATATTAGGCACTAGCACCACGCACATTCCTAGTGGACACACATGAAGTCTCTGACGTGCTGTGGGCGCATTTGTGTAGTGTTGGATATGCTGGTGCTAATACCAATATTTGGCACTAGCACCACGCACAATCCCAGTGGACACACATGAAGTTTCTTAACTGCTGTGGGCGTATTTGTGTAGTGTTGGATATGCTGGTGAAAATATAAATATTTGGCATTAGCACCACGCACATTCCCAGTGGACACACATGAAATTTCTTAACTACTGTGGGCGTATACGCGTAGTGTTGGATATGCTCGTGCTAATACCAATATTTGGCACTAGCACCACGCACATTCCCAGTGGACACACATGAAGTTTCTGAAGTGCTGCGGGCGTATTTGTGTAGTGTTGGATATGCTGGTGCTAATACCAATATTCGCACTAGCACCACGCACATTCCCAGTGGACACACATGACCTTTCTGAAGTGCTGTGGGCGTATTTGTGTAGTGTTGGATATGCTGGTGCTAATACCAATATTTGGCACTAGCACCACGCACAATCCCAGTGGACACACATGAAGTTTCTTAACTGCTGTGGGCGTATTTGTGTAGTGTTGGATATGCTGGTGAAAATATAAATATTTGGCATTAGCACCACGCACATTCCCAATGGACACACATGAAATTTCTTAACTACTGTGGGCGTATACGCGTAGTGTTGGATATGCTGGTGCTAATACCAATATTAGACACTAGCACAACGCACATTCCCAGTGGACACACATGAAGTCTCTGAAGTGCTGTGGGCGTATTTGTGTAGTGTTCGATATTCTAGTGCTAATACCAATATTTTGCACTAGCACCACGCACATTCCCAGTGGACACACATGAAGTTTCTGAAGTGCTGTGGGCGTATTTGTGTAGCGTTGGATATGCTGGTGCTAAAACCAATATTTGGCGCTAACACCACGCGCATTCCCTCACATGAAGTTTCTAAAGTGTTGCGGGCATATCTGTGTAGTTTTAAACATGTTGGTGTAAAGACAATAATTTTGCTAATTGTTATCGTAGTATAACCCTAACCCTAACCCTAACCCTAACCCTAACCCCTACGCACAGTCCGAGTGGAAACACATGAAGGTTCTGAAGGGCTGTGGGCGTATTTGTGTAGTGCAGGAAATGAAGGTGCTAATATAAACATTTGGCACTAGCACCACGCACATTCCCAGTGGACACACATGAAGTTTCTGAAGTGCTGTGGGCGCATTTGTGTAGTGTTGGATATGCTAGTGCTAATACCAATATTTGGCACTAGCACCACGCACAATCCCAGTGGACACACATGACCTTTCTGAAGTTCTGTGGGCGTATTTGTGTAGTGTTGGATATGCTGGTGAAAATATAAATATTTGGCATTAGCACCACGCACATTCCCAGTGGACACACATGAAATTTCTTAACTACTGTGGGCGTATACGCGTAGTGTTGGATATGCTGGTGCTAATACCAATATTTGGCACTAGCACCACGCACATTCCCAGTGGACACACATGAAGTTTCTGAAGTGCTGTGGGCGCATTTGTGTAGTGTTGCATATGCTGGTGCTAATACCAATATTTGGCACTAGCACCACGCACATTCCCAGTGGACACACATGAAGTTTCTGAAGTGCTGTGGGCGTATTTGTGTAGTGTTGGATATGCTGGTGCTAATACCAATATTTGGCACTAGCACCACGCACATTCCCAGTGGACACACATGAAGTTTCTCAAGTGCTGTGGGCGTATTTGTGTAGTGTTGGATATCCTGGTGCTAATACCAATATTTGGTACTAGCACCACGCACATTAAAAGTGGACACACATGAAATTTCTTAACTACTGTGGGCGTATATGTGTAGTGTTGGATATGCTGGTGCTAATACCAATATTTGGTACTAGCACCACGCACATTCCCAGTGGACACTTATGAAGTTTCTGAAGTGCTGTGGGCATAATTGTGTAGTGTTGGATATGCTGGTGCTAATACCAATATTTGGCACTAGCACCACGCACATTCCCAATGTACACACATGAAGTTTCTTAACTGCTGTGGGCGTATTTGTGTAGTGTTGGATATGCTGGTGCAAATACCAATATTAGGCACTAGCACCACGCACATTCAAAGTGGACACACATGAAGTTTCTGAAGTGCTGTGGGCGTATTTGTGAAGTGTTGGATATGCTAGTGCTAATACCAATATTTGGTACTAGCACCACGCACATTCCCAGTGGACACACATGACCTTTCTGAAGTTCTGTGGGCGCATTTGTGTAGTGTTGGATATGCTGGTGCTAATACCAATATTTGGCACTAGCACCACGCACATTCCTAGTGGACACACATGAAGTTTCTGAAGTGCTGTGGGCGTATTTGTGTAGTGTTGGATATGCTGGTGCTAATACCAATATTAGGCACTAGCACCACGCACATTCCTAGTGGACACACATGAAGTTTCTGAAGTGCTGTGGGCGTATTTGTGTAGTGTTGGATATGCTGGTGCTAATACCAATATTAGGCACTAGCACCACGCACATTCCTAGTGGACACACATGAAGTCTCTGACGTGCTGTGGGCGCATTTGTGTAGTGTTGGATATGCTGGTGCTAATACCAATATTTGGCACTAGCACCACGCACAATCCCAGTGGACACACATGAAGTTTCTTAACTGCTGTGGGCGTATTTGTGTAGTGTTGGATATGCTGGTGAAAATATAAATATTTGGCATTAGCACCACGCACATTCCCAGTGGACACACATGAAATTTCTTAACTACTGTGGGCGTATACGCGTAGTGTTGGATATGCTCGTGCTAATACCAATATTTGGCACTAGCACCACGCACATTCCCAGTGGACACACATGAAGTTTCTGAAGTGCTGCGGGCTTATTTGTGTAGTGTTGGATATGCTGGTGCTAATACCAATATTCGCACTAGCACCACGCACATTCCCAGTGGACACACATGACCTTTCTGAAGTGCTGTGGGCGTATTTGTGTAGTGTTGGATATGCTGGTGCTAATACCAATATTTGGCACTAGCACCACGCACAATCCCAGTGGACACACATGAAGTTTCTTAACTGCTGTGGGCGTATTTGTGTAGTGTTGGATATGCTGGTGAAAATATAAATATTTGGCATTAGCACCACGCACATTCCCAATGGACACACATGAAATTTCTTAACTACTGTGGGCGTATACGCGTAGTGTTGGATATGCTGGTGCTAATACCAATATTAGACACTAGCACAACGCACATTCCCAGTGGACACACATGAAGTCTCTGAAGTGCTGTGGGCGTATTTGTGTAGTGTTCGATATTCTAGTGCTAATACCAATATTTTGCACTAGCACCACGCACATTCCCAGTGGACACACATGAAGTTTCTGAAGTGCTGTGGGCGTATTTGTGTAGCGTTGGATATGCTGGTGCTAAAACCAATATTTGGCGCTAACACCACGCGCATTCCCTCACATGAAGTTTCTAAAGTGTTGCGGGCATATCTGTGTAGTTTTAAACATGTTGGTGTAAAGACAATAATTTTGCTAATTGTTATCGTAGTATAACCCTAACCCTAACCCTAACCCTAACCCTAACCCCTACGCACAGTCCGAGTGGAAACACATGAAGGTTCTGAAGGGCTGTGGGCGTATTTGTGTAGTGCAGGAAATGAAGGTGCTAATATAAACATTTGGCACTAGCACCACGCACATTCCCAGTGGACACACATGAAGTTTCTGAAGTGCTGTGGGCGCATTTGTGTAGTGTTGGATATGCTGGTGCTAATACCAATATTTTGCACTAGCACCACGCACGTTCCCAGTGGACACACATGACCTTTCTGAAGTTCTGTGGGCGTATTTGTGTAGTGTTGGATATGCTGGTGCTAATACCAATATTAGGCACTAGCACCACGCTCATTCAAAGTGGACACACATGAAGTTTCTGAAGTGCTGTGGGCGTATTTGTGTAGTGTTGGATATGCTGGTGCTAATACCAATATTAGGCACTAGCAGCACGCACATTCCTAGTGGACACACATGAAGTCTCTGAAGTGCTGTGGGCGTATTTGTGTAGTGTTGGATATGCTGGTGCTAATAGCAATATTAGGCACTAGCACCACGCTCATTCAAAGTGGACACACATGAAGTTTCTGAAGTGCTGTGGGCGTATTTGTGTAGTGTTGGATATGCTGGTGCTAATACCAATATTTCGCACTAGCACCACGCACATTCCTAGTGGACACACATGAAGTCTCTGAAGTGCTGTGGGCGTATTTGTGTAGTGTTGGATATGCTGCTGCTAATACCAATATTTGGCACTAGCACCACGCACAATCCCAGTGGACACACATGAAGTTTCTTAACTGCTGTGGGCGTATTTGTGTAGTGTTGGATATTTTGGTGAAAATATAAATATTTGGCATTAGCACCACGCACATTCCCAGTGGACACACATGAAATTTCTTAACTACTGTGGGCGTATACGCGTAGTGTTGGATATGCTGGTGCTAATACCAATATTTGACACTAGAACAACGCACATTCCCAGTGGTCACACATGAAGTTTCTGAAGTGCTGTGGGTGTATTTGTGTAGTGTTGGATATGCTGGTGCTAATACCAATATTTGGCACTAGCACCACGCACATTCCCAGTGGACACACATGAAGTTTCTGAAGTGCTGTGGGCGTATTTGTGTAGTGTTGGATATCCTGGTGCTAATACCAATATTTGGTACTAGCACCACGCACAGTAAAAGTGGACACACATGAAATTTCTTAACTACTGTGGGCGTATATGTGTAGTGTTGGATATGCTGGTGCTAATACCAATATTTGACACTAGCACCACGCACATTCCCAGTGGACACTTATGAAGTTTCTGAAGTGCTGTGGGCATAATTGTGTAGTGTTGGATATGCTGGTGCTAATACCAATATTTGGCACTAGCACCACGCACATTCCCAATGTACACACATGAAGTTTCTTAACTGCTGTGGGCGTATTTGTGTAGTGTTGGATATGCTGGTGCAAATACCAATATTAGGCACTAGCACCACGCACATTCAAAGTGGACACACATGAAGTTTCTGAAGTGCTGTGGGCGTATTTGTGAAGTGTTGGATATGCTAGTGCTAATACCAATATTTGGTACTAGCACCACGCACATTCCCAGTGGACACACATGACCTTTCGGAAGTTCTGTGGGCGCATTTGTGTAGTGTTGGATATGCTGGTGCTAATACCAATATTTGGCACTAGCACCACGCACATTCCTAGAGGACACACATGAAGTTTCTGAAGTGCTGTGGGCGTATTTGTGTAGTGTTGGATATGCTGGTGCTAATACCAATATTAGGCACTAGCACCACGCACATTCCTAGTGGACACACATGAAGTCTCTGAAGTGCTGTGGGCGCATTTGTGTAGTGTTGGATATGCTGGTGCTAATACCAATATTTGGCACTAGCACCACGCACATTCCCAGTGGACACACATGAAGTTTCTGAAGTGCTGTGGGCGCATTTGTGTAGTGTTGGATATGCTGGTGCTAATACCAATATTTGGCACTAGCACCACGCACAATCCCAGTGGACACACATGAAGTTTCTTAACTGCTGTGGGCGTATTTGTGTAGTGTTGGATATGCTGGTGAAAATATAAATATTTGGCATTAGCACCACGCACATTCCCAGTGGACACACATGAAATTTCTTAACTACTGTGGGCGTATACGCGTAGTGTTGGATATGCTGGTGCTAATACCAATATTTGGCACTAGCACCACGCACATTCCCAGTGGACACACATGACCTTTCTGAAGTGCTGCGGGCGTATTTGTGTAGTGTTGGATATGCTGGTGCTAATACCAATATTTCGCACTAGCACCACGCACATTCCCAGTGGACACACATGACCTTTCTGAAGTGCTGTGGGCGTATTTGTGTAGTGTTGGATATGCTGGTGCTAATACCAATATTTGGCACTAGCACCACGCACAATCCCAGTGGACACACATGAAGTTTCTTAACTGCTGTGGGCGTATTTGTGTAGTGTTGGATATGCTGGTGAAAATATAAATATTTGGCATTAGCACCACGCACATTCCCAATGGACACACATGAAATTTCTTAACTACTGTGGGCGTATACGCGTAGTGTTGGATATGCTGGTGCTAATACCAATATTAGACACTAGCACAACGCACATTCCCAGTGGACACACATGAAGTCTCTGAAGTGCTGTGGGCGTATTTGTGTAGTGTTCGATATTCTAGTGCTAATACCAATATTTTGCACTAGCACCACGCACATTCCCAGTGGACACACATGAAGTTTCTGAAGTGCTGTGGGCGTATTTGTGTAGCGTTGGATATGCTGGTGCTAAAACCAATATTTGGCGCTAACACCACGCGCATTCCCTCACATGAAGTTTCTAAAGTGTTGCGGGCATATCTGTGTAGTTTTAAACATGTTGGTGTAAAGACAATAATTTTGCTAATTGTTATCTTAGTATAACCCTAACCCTAACCCTAACCCTAACCCTAACCCCTACGCACAGTCCGAGTGGAAACACATGAAGGTTCTGAAGGGCTGTGGGCGTATTTGTGTAGTGCAGGAAATGCAGGTGCTAATATAAACATTTGGCACTAGCACCACGCACATTCCCAGTGGACACACATGAAGTTTCTGAAGTGCTGTGGGCGCATTTGTGTAGTGTTGGATATGCTGGTGCTAATACCAATATTTTGCACTAGCACCACGCACGTTCCCAGTGGACACACATGACCTTTCTGAAGTTCTGTGGGCGTATTTGTGTAGTGTTGGATATGCTGGTGCTAATACCAATATTAGGCACTAGCACCACGCTCATTCAAAGTGGACACACATGAAGTTTCTGAAGTGCTGTGGGCGTATTTGTGTAGTGTTGGATATGCTGGTGCTAATACCAATATTAGGCACTAGCAGCACGCACATTCCTAGTGGACACACATGAAGTCTCTGAAGTGCTGTGGGCGTATTTGTGTAGTGTTGGATATGCTGGTGCTAATAGCAATATTAGGCACTAGCACCACGCTCATTCAAAGTGGACACACTTGAAGTTTCTGAAGTGCTGTGGGCGTATTTGTGTAGTGTTGGATATGCTGGTGCTAATACCAATATTTGGCACTAGCACCACGCACATTCCCAGTGGACACACATGAAGTCTCTGAAGTGCTGTGGGCGTATTTGTGTAGTGTTGGATATGCTGCTGCAAATACCAATATTTGGCACTAGCACCACGCACAATCCCAGTGGACACACATGAAGTTTCTTAACTGCTGTGGGCGTATTTGTGTAGTGTTGGATATTTTGGTGAAAATATAAATATTTGGCATTAGCACCACGCACATTCCCAGTGGACACACATGAAATTTCTTAACTACTGTGGGCGTATACGCGTAGTGTTGGATATGCTGGTGCTAATACCAATATTTGACACTAGAACAACGCACATTCCCAGTGGTCACACATGAAGTTTCTGAAGTGCTGTGGGTGTATTTGTGTAGTGTTGGATATGCTGGTGCTAATACCAATATTTGGCACTAGCACCACGCACATTCCCAGTGGACACACATGAAGTTTCTGAAGTGCTGTGGGCGTATTTGTGTAGTGTTGGATATCCTGGTGCTAATACCAATATTTGGTACTAACACCACGCACAGTAAAAGTGGACACACATGAAATTTCTTAACTACTGTGGGCGTATATGTGTAGTGTTGGATATGCTGGTGCTAATACCAATATTTGACACTAGCACCACGCACATTCCCAGTGGACACACATGACCTTTCTGAAGTGCTGCGGGCGTATTTGTGTAGTGTTGGATATGCTGGTGCTAATACCAATATTTCGCACTAGCACCACGCACATTCCCAGTGGACACACATGACCTTTCTGAAGTGCTGTGGGCGTATTTGTGTAGTGTTGGATATGCTGGTGCTAATACCAATATTTGGCACTAGCACCACGCACAATCCCAGTGGACACACATGAAGTTTCTTAACTGCTGTGGGCGTATTTGTGTAGTGTTGGATATGCTGGTGAAAATATAAATATTTGGCATTAGCACCACGCACATTCCCAATGGACACACATGAAATTTCTTAACTACTGTGGGCGTATACGCGTAGTGTTGGATATGCTGGTGCTAATACCAATATTAGACACTAGCACAACGCACATTCCCAGTGGACACACATGAAGTCTCTGAAGTGCTGTGGGCGTATTTGTGTAGTGTTCGATATTCTAGTGCTAATACCAATATTTTGCACTAGCACCACGCACATTCCCAGTGGACACACATGAAGTTTCTGAAGTGCTGTGGGCGTATTTGTGTAGCGTTGGATATGCTGGTGCTAAAACCAATATTTGGCGCTAACACCACGCGCATTCCCTCACATGAAGTTTCTAAAGTGTTGCGGGCATATCTGTGTAGTTTTAAACATGTTGGTGTAAAGACAATAATTTTGCTAATTGTTATCTTAGTATAACCCTAACCCTAACCCTAACCCTAACCCTAACCCCTACGCACAGTCCGAGTGGAAACACATGAAGGTTCTGAAGGGCTGTGGGCGTATTTGTGTAGTGCAGGAAATGCAGGTGCTAATATAAACATTTGGCACTAGCACCACGCACATTCCCAGTGGACACACATGAAGTTTCTGAAGTGCTGTGGGCGCATTTGTGTAGTGTTGGATATGCTGGTGCTAATACCAATATTTTGCACTAGCACCACGCACGTTCCCAGTGGACACACATGACCTTTCTGAAGTTCTGTGGGCGTATTTGTGTAGTGTTGGATATGCTGGTGCTAATACCAATATTAGGCACTAGCACCACGCTCATTCAAAGTGGACACACATGAAGTTTCTGAAGTGCTGTGGGCGTATTTGTGTAGTGTTGGATATGCTGGTGCTAATACCAATATTAGGCACTAGCAGCACGCACATTCCTAGTGGACACACATGAAGTCTCTGAAGTGCTGTGGGCGTATTTGTGTAGTGTTGGATATGCTGGTGCTAATAGCAATATTAGGCACTAGCACCACGCTCATTCAAAGTGGACACACATGAAGTTTCTGAAGTGCTGTGGGCGTATTTGTGTAGTGTTGGATATGCTGGTGCTAATACCAATATTTGGCACTAGCACCACGCACATTCCTAGTGGACACACATGAAGTCTCTGAAGTGCTGTGGGCGTATTTGTGTAGTGTTGGATATGCTGCTGCTAATACCAATATTTGGCACTAGCACCACGCACAATCCCAGTGGACACACATGAAGTTTCTTAACTGCTGTGGGCGTATTTGTGTAGTGTTGGATATTTTGGTGAAAATATAAATATTTGGCATTAGCACCACGCACATTCCCAGTGGACACACATGAAATTTCTTAACTACTGTGGGCGTATACGCGTAGTGTTGGATATGCTGGTGCTAATACTAATATTTGACACTAGAACAACGCACATTCCCAGTGGTCACACATGAAGTTTCTGAAGTGCTGTGGGTGTATTTGTGTAGTGTTGGATATGCTGGTGCTAATACCAATATTTGGCACTAGCACCACGCACATTCCCAGTGGACACACATGAAGTTTCTGAAGTGCTGTGGGCGTATTTGTGTAGTGTTGGATATCCTGGTGCTAATACCAATATTTGGTACTAGCACCACGCACAGTAAAAGTGGACACACATGAAATTTCTTAACTACTGTGGGCGTATATGTGTAGTGTTGGATATGCTGGTGCTAATACCAATATTTGACACTAGCACCACGCACATTCCCAGTGGACACTTATGAAGTTTCTGAAGTGCTGTGGGCATAATTGTGTAGTGTTGGATATGCTGGTGCTAATACCAATATTAGGCACTAGCACCACGCACATTCAAAGTGGACACACATGAAGTTTCTGAAGTGCTGTGGGCGTATTTGTGAAGTGTTGGATATGCTAGTGCTAATACCAATATTTGGTACTAGCACCACGCACATTCCCAGTGGACACACATGACCTTTCGGAAGTTCTGTGGGCGCATTTGTGTAGTGTTGGATATGCTGGTGCTAATACCAATATTTGGCACTAGCACCACGCACATTCCTAGAGGACACACATGAAGTTTCTGAAGTGCTGTGGGCGTATTTGTGTAGTGTTGGATATGCTGGTGCTAATACCAATATTAGGCACTAGCACCACGCACATTCCTAGTGGACACACATGAAGTCTCTGAAGTGCTGTGGGCGCATTTGTGTAGTGTTGGATATGCTGGTGCTAATACCAATATTTGGTACTAGCACCACGCACATTCCCAGTGGACACACATGAAGTTTCTGAAGTGCTGTGGGCGCATTTGTGTAGTGTTGGATATGCTGGTGCTAATACCAATATTTGGCACTAGCACCACGCACAATCCCAGTGGACACACATGAAGTTTCTTAACTGCTGTGGGCGTATTTGTGTAGTGTTGGATATGCTGGTGAAAATATAAATATTTGGCATTAGCACCACGCACATTCCCAGTGGACACACATGAAATTTCTTAACTACTGTGGGCGTATACGCGTAGTGTTGGATATGCTGGTGCTAATACCAATATTTGGCACTAGCACCACGCACATTCCCAGTGGACACACATGACCTTTCTGAAGTGCTGCGGGCGTATTTGTGTAGTGTTGGATATGCTGGTGCTAATACCAATATTTCGCACTAGCACCACGCACATTCCCAGTGGACACACATGACCTTTCTGAAGTGCTGTGGGCGTATTTGTGTAGTGTTGGATATGCTGGTGCTAATACCAATATTTGGCACTAGCACCACGCACAATCCCAGTGGACACACATGAAGTTTCTTAACTGCTGTGGGCGTATTTGTGTAGTGTTGGATATGCTGGTGAAAATATAAATATTTGGCATTAGCACCACGCACATTCCCAATGGACACACATGAAATTTCTTAACTACTGTGGGCGTATACGCGTAGTGTTGGATATGCTGGTGCTAATACCAATATTAGACACTAGCACAACGCACATTCCCAGTGGACACACATGAAGTCTCTGAAGTGCTGTGGGCGTATTTGTGTAGTGTTCGATATTCTAGTGCTAATACCAATATTTTGCACTAGCACCACGCACATTCCCAGTGGACACACATGAAGTTTCTGAAGTGCTGTGGGCGTATTTGTGTAGCGTTGGATATGCTGGTGCTAAAACCAATATTTGGCGCTAACACCACGCGCATTCCCTCACATGAAGTTTCTAAAGTGTTGCGGGCATATCTGTGTAGTTTTAAACATGTTGGTGTAAAGACAATAATTTTGCTAATTGTTATCTTAGTATAACCCTAACCCTAACCCTAACCCTAACCCTAACCCCTACGCACAGTCCGAGTGGAAACACATGAAGGTTCTGAAGGGCTGTGGGCGTATTTGTGTAGTGCAGGAAATGCAGGTGCTAATATAAACATTTGGCACTAGCACCACGCACATTCCCAGTGGACACACATGACCTTTCTGAAGTGCTGCGGGCGTATTTGTGTAGTGTTGGATATGCTGGTGCTAATACCAATATTTCGCACTAGCACCACGCACATTCCCAGTGGACACACATGACCTTTCTGAAGTGCTGTGGGCGTATTTGTGTAGTGTTGGATATGCTGGTGCTAATACCAATATTTGGCACTAGCACCACGCACAATCCCAGTGGACACACATGAAGTTTCTTAACTGCTGTGGGCGTATTTGTGTAGTGTTGGATATGCTGGTGAAAATATAAATATTTGGCATTAGCACCACGCACATTCCCAATGGACACACATGAAATTTCTTAACTACTGTGGGCGTATACGCGTAGTGTTGGATATGCTGGTGCTAATACCAATATTAGACACTAGCACAACGCACATTCCCAGTGGACACACATGAAGTCTCTGAAGTGCTGTGGGCGTATTTGTGTAGTGTTCGATATTCTAGTGCTAATACCAATATTTTGCACTAGCACCACGCACATTCCCAGTGGACACACATGAAGTTTCTGAAGTGCTGTGGGCGTATTTGTGTAGCGTTGGATATGCTGGTGCTAAAACCAATATTTGGCGCTAACACCACGCGCATTCCCTCACATGAAGTTTCTAAAGTGTTGCGGGCATATCTGTGTAGTTTTAAACATGTTGGTGTAAAGACAATAATTTTGCTAATTGTTATCTTAGTATAACCCTAACCCTAACCCTAACCCTAACCCTAACCCCTACGCACAGTCCGAGTGGAAACACATGAAGGTTCTGAAGGGCTGTGGGCGTATTTGTGTAGTGCAGGAAATGCAGGTGCTAATATAAACATTTGGCACTAGCACCACGCACATTCCCAGTGGACACACATGAAGTTTCTGAAGTGCTGTGGGCGCATTTGTGTAGTGTTGGATATGCTGGTGCTAATACCAATATTTCGCACTAGCACCACGCACGTTCCCAGTGGACACACATGACCTTTCTGAAGTTCTGTGGGCGTATTTGTGTAGTGTTGTATATGCTGGTGCTAATACCAATATTAGGCACTAGCACCACGCTCATTCAAAGTGGACACACATGAAGTTTCTGAAGTGCTGTGGGCGTATTTGTGTAGTGTTGGATATGCTGGTGCTAATACCAATATTAGGCACTAGCAGCACGCACATTCCTAGTGGACACACATGAAGTCTCTGAAGTGCTGTGGGCGTATTTGTGTAGTGTTGGATATGCTGGTGCTAATAGCAATATTAGGCACTAGCACCACGCTCATTCAAAGTGGACACACATGAAGTTTCTGAAGTGCTGTGGGCGTATTTGTGTAGTGTTGGATATGCTGGTGCTAATACCAATATTTGGCACTAGCACCACGCACATTCCCAGTGGACACACATGAAGTCTCTGAAGTGCTGTGGGCGTATTTGTGTAGTGTTGGATATGCTGCTGCAAATACCAATATTTGGCACTAGCACCACGCACAATCCCAGTGGACACACATGAAGTTTCTTAACTGCTGTGGGCGTATTTGTGTAGTGTTGGATATTTTGGTGAAAATATAAATATTTGGCATTAGCACCACGCACATTCCCAGTGGACACACATGAAATTTCTTAACTACTGTGGGCGTATACGCGTAGTGTTGGATATGCTGGTGCTAATACCAATATTTGACACTAGAACAACGCACATTCCCAGTGGTCACACATGAAGTTTCTGAAGTGCTGTGGGTGTATTTGTGTAGTGTTGGATATGCTGGTGCTAATACCAATATTTGGCACTAGCACCACGCACATTCCCAGTGGACACACATGAAGTTTCTGAAGTGCTGTGGGCGTATTTGTGTAGTGTTGGATATCCTGGTGCTAATACCAATATTTGGTACTAGAACCACGCACAGTAAAAGTGGACACACATGAAATTTCTTAACTACTGTGGGCGTATATGTGTAGTGTTGGATATGCTGGTGCTAATACCAATATTTGACACTAGCACCACGCACATTCCCAGTGGACACTTATGAAGTTTCTGAAGTGCTGTGGGCATAATTGTGTAGTGTTGGATATGCTGGTGCTAATACCAATATTTGGCACTAGCACCACGCACATTCCCAATGTACACACATGAAGTTTCTTAACTGCTGTGGGCGTATTTGTGTAGTGTTGGATATGCTGGTGCAAATACCAATATTAGGCACTAGCACCACGCACATTCAAAGTGGACACACATGAAGTTTCTGAAGTGCTGTGGGCGTATTTGTGAAGTGTTGGATATGCTAGTGCTAATACCAATATTTGGTACTAGCACCACGCACATTCCCAGTGGACACACATGACCTTTCGGAAGTTCTGTGGGCGCATTTGTGTAGTGTTGGATATACTGGTGCTAATACCAATATTTGGCACTAGCACCACGCACATTCCTAGAGGACACACATGAAGTTTCTGAAGTGCTGTGGGCGTATTTGTGTAGTGTTGGATATGCTGGTGCTAATACCAATATTAGGCACTAGCACCACGCACATTCCTAGTGGACACATATGAAGTCTCTGAAGTGCTGTGGGCGCATTTGTGTAGTGTTGGATATGCTGGTGCTAATACCAATATTTGGCACTAGCACCACGCACATTCCCAGTGGACACACATGAAGTTTCTGAAGTGCTGTGGGCGCATTTGTGTAGTGTTGGATATGCTGCTGCTAATACCAATATTTGGCACTAGCACCACGCACATTCCCAGTGGACACACATGACCTTTCTGAAGTGCTGTGGGCGTATTTGTGTAGTGTTGGATATGCTGGTGAAAATATAAATATTTGGCATTAGCACCACGCACATTCCTAGTGGACACACATGAAATTTCTTAACTACTGTGGGCGTATACGCGTAGTGTTGGATATGCTGGTGCTAATACCAATATTTGAAACTAGCACAACGCACATTCCCAGTGGACACACATGAAGTTTCTGAAGTACTGTGGGTGTATTTGTGTAGTGTTGGATATGCTGGTGCTAATACCAATATTTGGCACTAGCACCACGCACATTCCCAGTGGACACACATGAAGTTTCTGAAGTGCTGTGGGCGCATTTGTGTAGTGTTGGATATGCTGGTGCTAATACCAATATTTGGCACTAGCACCACGCACATTCCCAGTGGACACACATGAAATTTCTTTACTGTGGGCGTATATGTGTAGTGTTGGATATCCTGGTGCTAATACAAATATTTGGCACTAGCACCACGCACATTCCCAGTGGACACACATGAAGTTTCTGAAGTGCTGTGGGCGCATTTGTGTAGTGTTGGATATGCTGGTGCTAATACCAATATTTGGCACTAGCACCACGCACATTCCCAGTGGACACACATGAAGTTTCTGAAGTGCTGTGGGCGTATTTGTGTAGTGTTGGATATGCTGGTGCTAATACCAATATTTGGCACTAGCACCACGCACATTCCCAATGGACACACATGAAATTTCTTAACTACTGTGGGCGTATATGTGTAGTGTTGGATATGCTGGTGCTAATACCAATATTTGGCACTAGCACCACGCACATTCCCAGTGGACACACATGAAGATTCTGAAGTGCTGTGGGCGTATTTCTGTAGTGTTCGATATTCTAGTGCTAATACCAATATTTGGCACTAGCACCACGCACATTCCCAGTGGACACACATGAAGTTTCTGAAGTGCTGTGGGCGTCTTTGTGTAGCGTTGGATATGCTGGTGCTAAAACCAATATTTGGCGCTAACACCACGCGCATTCCCTCACATGAAGTTTCGAAAGTGTTGCGGGCATATCTGTGTAGTTTTAAACATGTTGGTGTAAAGACAATAATTTTGCTAATTGTTATCTTAGTATAACCCTAACCCTAACCCTAACCCTAACCCTAACCCCTACGCACATTCCGAGTGGAAACACATGAAGGTTCTGAAGGGCTGTGGGCGTATTTGTGTAGTGCAGGAAATGCAAGTGCTAATATAAACATTTGGCACTAGCACCACGCACATTCCCAGTGGACACACATGAAGTTTCTGAAGTGCTGTGGGCGCATTTGTGTAGTGTTGGATATGCTGGTGCTAATACCAATATTTGGCACTAGCACCACGCACATTCCCAGTGGACACACATGACCTTTCTGAAGTTCTGTGGGCGTATTTGTGTAGTGTTGGATATGCTGGTGCTAATACCAATATTAGGCACTAGCACCACGCACATTCCTAGTGGACACACATGAAGTCTCTGAAGTGCTGTGGGCGTATTTGTGTAGTGTTGGATATGCTGGTGCTAATACCAATATTAGGCACTAGCACCACGCACAATCCCAGTGGACACACATGAAGTTTCTTAACTACTGTGGGCGTATTTGTGTAGTGTTGGATATGCTGGTGAAAATATAAATATTTGGCATTAGCACCACGCACATTCCCAGTGGACACACATGAAATTTCTTAACTACTGTGGGCGTATACGCGTAGTGTTGGATATGCTGGTGCTAATACAAATATTTGACACTAGCACAACGCACATTCCCAGTGGACACTTATGAAGTTTCTGAAGTGCTGTGGGCATATTTGTGTAGTGTTGGATATGCTGGTGCTAATACCAATATTTGGCACTAGCACCACGCACATTCCCAGTGGACACACATGACCTTTCTGAAGTGCTGCGGGCGTATTTGTGTAGTGTTGGATATGCTGGTGCTAATACCAATATTTGGCACTAGCACCACGCACATTCCCAGTGGACACACATGACCTTTCTGAAGTGCTGTGGGCGTATTTGTGTAGTGTTGGATATGCTGGTGCTAATACCAATATTTGGCACTAGCACCACGCACAATCCCAGTGCACACACATGAAGTTTCTTAACTGCTGTGGGCGTATTTGTGTAGTGTTGGATATGCTGGTGAAAATATAAATATTTGGCATTAGCACCACGCACAATCCCAGTGGACACACATGAAGTTTCTTAACTGCTGTGGGCGTATTTGTGTAGTGTTGGATATGCTGGTGAAAATATAAATATTTGGCATTAGCACCACGCACATTCCCAGTGGACACACATGAAATTTCTTAACTACTGTGGGCGTATACGCGTAGTGTTGGATATGCTGGTGCTAATACCAATATTTGACACTAGAACAACGCACATTCCCAGTGGTCACACATGAAGTTTCTGAAGTGCTGTGGGTGTATTTGTGTAGTGTTGGATATGCTGGTGCTAATACCAATATTTGGCACTAGCACCACGCACATTCCCAGTGGACACACATGAAGTTTCTGAAGTGCTGTGGGCGTATTTGTGTAGTGTTGGATATGCTGGTGCTAATACCAATATTAGGCACTAGCACCACGCACATTCCTAGTGGACACACATGAAGTCTCTGAAGTGCTGTGGGCGCATTTGTGTAGTGTTGGATATGCTGGTGCTAATACCAATATTTGGCACTAGCACCACGCACATTCCCAGTGGACACACATGAAGTTTCTGAAGTGCTGTGGACGCATTTGTGTAGTGTTGGATATGCTGGTGCTAATACCAATATTTGGCACTAGCACCACGCACATTCCCAGTGGACACACATGACCTTTCTGAAGTTCTGTGGGCGTATTTGTGTAGTGTTGGATATGCTGGTGAAAATATAAATATTTGGCATTAGCACCACGCACATTCCCAGTGGACACACATGAAATTTCTTAACTACTGTGGGCGTATACGCGTAGTGTTGGATATGCTGGTGCTAATACCAATATTTGACACTAGCACAACGCACATTCCCATTGACACACATGAAGTTTCTGAAGTACTGTGGGTGTATTTGTGTAGGGTTGGATATGCTGGTGCTAATACCAATATTTGGCACTAGCACCACGCACATTCCCAGTGGACACACATGAAGTTTCTGAAGTGCTGTGGGCGCATTTGTGTAGTGTTGGATATGCTGGTGCTAATACCAATATTTGGCACTAGCACCACGCACATTCCCAGTGGACACACATGAAGTTTCTGAAGTGCTGTGGGCGCATTTGTGTAGTGTTGGATATGCTGGTGCTAATACCAATATTTGGCACTAGCACCACGCACATTCCCAGTGGACACACATGACCTTTCTGAAGTTCTGTGGGCGTATTTGTGTAGTGTTGGATATGCTGGTGCTAATACCAATATTAGGCACTAGCACCACGCACATTCCTAGTGGACACACATGAAGTCTCTGAAGTGCTGTGGGCGTATTTGTGTAGTGTTGGATATGCTGGTGCTAATACCAATATTAGGCACTAGCACCACGCACAATCCCAGTGGACACACATGAAGTTTCTTAACTACTGTGGGCGTATTTGTGTAGTGTTGGATATGCTGGTGAAAATATAAATATTTGGCATTAGCACCACGCACATTCCCAGTGGACACACATGAAATTTCTTAACTACTGTGGGCGTATACGCGTAGTGTTGGATATGCTGGTGCTAATACAAATATTTGACACTAGCACAACGCACATTCCCAGTGGACACTTATGAAGTTTCTGAAGTGCTGTGGGCATATTTGTGTAGTGTTGGATATGCTGGTGCTAATACCAATATTTGGCACTAGCACCACGCACATTCCCAGTGGACACACATGACCTTTCTGAAGTGCTGCGGGCGTATTTGTGTAGTGTTGGATATGCTGGTGCTAATACCAATATTTGGCACTAGCACCACGCACATTCCCAGTGGACACACATGACCTTTCTGAAGTGCTGTGGGCGTATTTGTGTAGTGTTGGATATGCTGGTGCTAATACCAATATTTGGCACTAGCACCACGCACAATCCCAGTGCACACACATGAAGTTTCTTAACTGCTGTGGGCGTATTTGTGTAGTGTTGGATATGCTGGTGAAAATATAAATATTTGGCATTAGCACCACGCACATTCCCAGTGGACACACATGAAATTTCTTAACTACTGTGGGCGTATACGCGTAGTGTTGGATATGCTGGTGCTAATACCAATATTTGACACTAGAACAACGCACATTCCCAGTGGTCACACATGAAGTTTCTGAAGTGCTGTGGGTGTATTTGTGTAGTGTTGGATATGCTGGTGCTAATACCAATATTTGGCACTAGCACCACGCACATTCCCAGTGGACACACATGAAGTTTCTGAAGTGCTGTGGGCGTATTTGTGTAGTGTTGGATATGCTGGTGCTAATACCAATATTAGGCACTAGCACCACGCACATTCCTAGTGGACACACATGAAGTCTCTGAAGTGCTGTGGGCGCATTTGTGTAGTGTTGGATATGCTGGTGCTAATACCAATATTTGGCACTAGCACCACGCACATTCCCAGTGGACACACATGAAGTTTCTGAAGTGCTGTGGACGCATTTGTGTAGTGTTGGATATGCTGGTGCTAATACCAATATTTGGCACTAGCACCACGCACATTCCCAGTGGACACACATGACCTTTCTGAAGTTCTGTGGGCGTATTTGTGTAGTGTTGGATATGCTGGTGAAAATATAAATATTTGGCATTAGCACCACGCACATTCCCAGTGGACACACATGAAATTTCTTAACTACTGTGGGCGTATACGCGTAGTGTTGGATATGCTGGTGCTAATACCAATATTTGACACTAGCACAACGCACATTCCCATTGACACACATGAAGTTTCTGAAGTACTGTGGGTGTATTTGTGTAGGGTTGGATATGCTGGTGCTAATACCAATATTTGGCACTAGCACCACGCACATTCCCAGTGGACACACATGAAGTTTCTGAAGTGCTGTGGGCGCATTTGTGTAGTGTTGGATATGCTGGTGCTAATACCAATATTTGGCACTAGCACCACGCACATTCCCAGTGGACACACATGAAATTTCTTTACTGTGGGCGTATATGTGTAGTGTTGGATATCCTGGTGCTAATACAAATATTTGGCACTAGCACCACGCACATTCCCAGTGGACACACATGAAGTTTCTGAAGTGCTGTGGGCGCATTTGTGTAGTGTTGGATATGCTGGTGCTAATACCAATATTTGGCACTAGCACCACGCACATTCCCAGTGGACACACATGAAGTTTCTGAAGTGCTGTGGGCGTATTTGTGTAGTGTTGGATATGCTGGTGCTAATACCAATATTTGGCACTAGCACCACGCACATTCCCAATGGACACACATGAAATTTCTTAACTACTGTGGGCGTATATGTGTAGTGTTGGATATGCTGGTGCTAATACCAATATTTGGCACTAGCACCACGCACATTCCCAGTGGACACACATGAAGATTCTGAAGTGCTGTGGGCGTATTTCTGTAGTGTTCGATATTCTAGTGCTAATACCAATATTTGGCACTAGCACCACGCACATTCCCAGTGGACACACATGAAGTTTCTGAAGTGCTGTGGGCGTATTTGTGTAGCGTTGGATATGCTGGTGCTAAAACCAATATTTGGCGCTAACACCACGCGCATTCCCTCACATGAAGTTTCTAAAGTGTTGCGGGCATATCTGTGTAGTTTTAAACATGTTGGTGTAAAGACAATAATTTTGCAAATTGTTATCTTAGTATAACCCTAACCCTAACCCTAACCCTAACCCCTACGCACATTCCGAGTGGAAACACATGAAGGTTCTGAAGGGCTGTGGGCGTATTTGTGTAGTGCAGGAAATGCAAGTGCTAATATAAACATTTGGCACTAGCACCACGCACATTCCCAGTGGACACACATGAAGTTTCTGAAGTGCTGTGGGCGCATTTGTGTAGTGTTGGATATGCTGGTGCTAATACCAATATTTGGCACTAGCACCACGCACATTCCCAGTGGACACACATGACCTTTCTTAAGTTCTGTGGGCGTATTTGTGTAGTGTTGGATATGCTGGTGCTAATACCAATATTAGGCACTAGCACCACGCACATTCCTAGTGGACACACATGAAGTTTCTTAACTACTGTGGGCGTATTTGTGTAGTGTTGGATATGCTGGTGAAAATATAAATATTTGGCATTAGCACCACGCACATTCCCAGTGGACACACATGAAATTTCTTAACTACTGTGGGCGTATACGCGTAGTGTTGGATATGCTGGTGCTAATACAAATATTTGACACTAGCACAACGCACATTCCCAGTGGACACTTATGAAGTTTCTGAAGTGCTGTGGGCATATTTGTGTAGTGTTGGATATGCTGGTGCTAATACCAATATTTGGCACTAGCACCACGCACATTCCCAGTGGACACACATGACCTTTCTGAAGTGCTGCGGGCGTATTTGTGTAGTGTTGGATATGCTGGTGCTAATACCAATATTTGGCACTAGCACCACGCACATTCCCAGTGGACACACATGACCTTTCTGAAGTGCTGTGGGCGTATTTGTGTAGTGTTGGATATGCTGGTGCTAATACCAATATTTGGCACTAGCACCACGCACAATCCCAGTGCACACACATGAAGTTTCTTAACTGCTGTGGGCGTATTTGTGTAGTGTTGGATATGCTGGTGAAAATATAAATATTTGGCATTAGCACCACGCACATTCCCAATGGACACACATGAAATTTCTTCACTACTGTGGGCGTATACGCGTAGTGTTGGATATGCTGGTGCTAATACCAATATTAGACACTAGCACAACGCACATTCCCAGTGAACACACATGAAGTCTCTGAAGTGCTGTGGGCGTATTTGTGTAGTGTTCGATATTCTAGTGCTAATACCAATATTTGGCACTAGCACCACGCACATTCCCAGTGGAAACACATGAAGTTTCTGAAGTGCTGTGGGCGTATTTGTGTAGCGTTGGATATGCTGGTGCTAAAACCAATATTTGGCGCTAACACCACGCGCATTCCCTCACATGAAGTTTCTAAAGTGTTGCGGGCATATCTGTGTAGTTTTAAACATGTTGGTGTAAAGACAATAATTTTGCTAATTGTTATCGTAGTATAACCCTAACCCTAACCCTAACCCTAACCCTAACCCCTACGCACAGTCCGAGTGGAAACACGTGAAGGTTCTGAAGGGCTGTGGGCGTATTTGTGTAGTGCAGGAAATGCAGGTGCTAATATAAACATTTGGCACTAGCACCACGCACATTCCCAGTGGACACACATGAAGTTTCTGAAGTGCTGTGGGCGCATTTGTGTAGTGTTGGATATGCTGGTGCTAATACCAATATTTTGCACTAGCACCACGCACGTTCCCAGTGGACACACATGACCTTTCTGAAGTTCTGTGGGCGTATTTGTGTAGTGTTGGATATGCTGGTGCTAATACCAATATTAGGCACTAGCACCACGCTCATTCAAAGTGGACACACATGAAGTCTCTGAAGTGCTGTGGGCGTATTTGTGTAGTGTTGGATATGCTGGTGCTAATACCAATATTAGGCACTAGCACCACGCACATTCCTAGTGGACACACATGAAGTCTCTGAAGTGCTGTGGGCGTATTTGTGTAGTGTTGGATATGCTGGTGCTAATACCAATATTAGGCACTAGCACCACGCTCATTCAAAGTGGACACACATGAAGTTTCTGAAGTTCTGTGGGCGTATTTGTGTAGTGTTGGATATGCTGGTGCTAATACCAATATTTGGCACTAGCACCACGCACATTCCCAATGGACACACATGAAATTTCTTAACTACTGTGGGCGTATATGTGTAGTGTTGGATATGCTGGTGCTAATACCAATATTTGGCACTAGCACCACGCACATTCCCAGTGGACACACATGAAGATTCTGAAGTGCTGTGGGCGTATTTCTGTAGTGTTCGATATTCTAGTGCTAATACCAATATTTGGCACTAGCACCACGCACATTCCCAGTGGACACACATGAAGTTTCTGAAGTGCTGTGGGCGTATTTGTGTAGCGTTGGATATGCTGGTGCTAAAACCAATATTTGGCGCTAACACCACGCGCATTCCCTCACATGAAGTTTCTAAAGTGTTGCGGGCATACCTGTGTAGTTTTAAACATGTTGGTGTAAAGACAATAATTTTGCTAATTGTTATCTTAGTATAACCCTAACCCTAACCCTAACCCTAACCCTAACCCCTACGCACATTCCGAGTGGAAACACATGAAGGTTCTGAAGGGCTGTGGGCGTATTTGTGTAGTGCAGGAAATGCAAGTGCTAATATAAACATTTGGCACTAGCACCACGCACATTCCCAGTGGACACACATGAAGTTTCTGAAGTGCTGTGGGCGCATTTGTGTAGTGTTGGATATGCTGGTGCTAATACCAATATTTGGCACTAGCACCACGCACATTCCCAGTGGACACACATGACCTTTCTGAAGTTCTGTGGGCGTATTTGTGTAGTGTTGGATATGCTGGTGCTAATACCAATATTAGGCACTAGCACCACGCACATTCCTAGTGGACACACATGAAGTTTCTTAACTACTGTGGGCGTATTTGTGTAGTGTTGGATATGCTGGTGAAAATATAAATATTTGGCATTAGCACCACGCACATTCCCAGTGGACACACATGAAATTTCTTAACTACTGTGGGCGTATACGCGTAGTGTTGGATATGCTGGTGCTAATACAAATATTTGACACTAGCACAACGCACATTCCCAGTGGACACTTATGAAGTTTCTGAAGTGCTGTGGGCATATTTGTGTAGTGTTGGATATGCTGGTGCTAATACCAATATTTGGCACTAGCACCACGCACATTCCCAGTGGACACACATGACCTTTCTGAAGTGCTGCGGGCGTATTTGTGTAGTGTTGGATATGCTGGTGCTAATACCAATATTTGGCACTAGCACCACGCACATTCCCAGTGGACACACATGACCTTTCTGAAGTGCTGTGGGCGTATTTGCTTAGTGTTGGATATGCTGGTGCTAATACCTATATTTGGCACTAGCACCACGCACAATCCCAGTGCACACACATGAAGTTTCTTAACTGCTGTGGGCGTATTTGTGTAGTGTTGGATATGCTGGTGAAAATATAAATATTTGGCATTAGCACCACGCACATTCCCAATGGACACACATGAAATTTCTTCACTACTGTGGGCGTATACGCGTAGTGTTGGATATGCTGGTGCTAATACCAATATTAGACACTAGCACAACGCACATTCCCAGTGAACACACATGAAGTCTCTGAAGTGCTGTGGGCGTATTTGTGTAGTGTTCGATATTCTAGTGCTAATACCAATATTTGGCACTAGCACCACGCACATTCCCAGTGGAAACACATGAAGTTTCTGAAGTGCTGTGGGCGTATTTGTGTAGCGTTGGATATGCTGGTGCTAAAACCAATATTTGGCGCTAACACCACGCGCATTCCCTCACATGAAGTTTCTAAAGTGTTGCGGGCATATCTGTGTAGTTTTAAACATGTTGGTGTAAAGACAATAATTTTGCTAATTGTTATCGTAGTATAACCCTAACCCTAACCCTAACCCTAACCCTAACCCCTACGCACAGTCCGAGTGGAAACACGTGAAGGTTCTGAAGGGCTGTGGGCGTATTTGTGTAGTGCAGGAAATGCAGGTGCTAATATAAACATTTGGCACTAGCACCACGCACATTCCCAGTGGACACACATGAAGTTTCTGAAGTGCTGTGGGCGCATTTGTGTAGTGTTGGATATGCTGGTGCTAATACCAATATTTTGCACTAGCACCACGCACGTTCCCAGTGGACACACATGACCTTTCTGAAGTTCTGTGGGCGTATTTGTGTAGTGTTGGATATGCTGGTGCTAATACCAATATTAGGCACTAGCACCACGCTCATTCAAAGTGGACACACATGAAGTCTCTGAAGTGCTGTGGGCGTATTTGTGTAGTGTTGGATATGCTGGTGCTAATACCAATATTAGGCACTAGCACCACGCACATTCCTAGTGGACACACATGAAGTCTCTGAAGTGCTGTGGGCGTATTTGTGTAGTGTTGGATATGCTGGTGCTAATACCAATATTAGGCACTAGCACCACGCTCATTCAAAGTGGACACACATGAAGTTTCTGAAGTTCTGTGGGCGTATTTGTGTAGTGTTGGATATGCTGGTGCTAATACCAATATTTGGCACTAGCACCACGCACATTCCCAATGGACACACATGAAATTTCTTAACTACTGTGGGCGTATATGTGTAGTGTTGGATATGCTGGTGCTAATACCAATATTTGGCACTAGCACCACGCACATTCCCAGTGGACACACATGAAGATTCTGAAGTGCTGTGGGCGTATTTCTGTAGTGTTCGATATTCTAGTGCTAATACCAATATTTGGCACTAGCACCACGCACATTCCCAGTGGACACACATGAAGTTTCTGAAGTGCTGTGGGCGTATTTGTGTAGCGTTGGATATGCTGGTGCTAAAACCAATATTTGGCGCTAACACCACGCGCATTCCCTCACATGAAGTTTCTAAAGTGTTGCGGGCATACCTGTGTAGTTTTAAACATGTTGGTGTAAAGACAATAATTTTGCTAATTGTTATCTTAGTATAACCCTAACCCTAACCCTAACCCTAACCCTAACCCCTACGCACATTCCGAGTGGAAACACATGAAGGTTCTGAAGGGCTGTGGGCGTATTTGTGTAGTGCAGGAAATGCAAGTGCTAATATAAACATTTGGCACTAGCACCACGCACATTCCCAGTGGACACACATGAAGTTTCTGAAGTGCTGTGGGCGCATTTGTGTAGTGTTGGATATGCTGGTGCTAATACCAATATTTGGCACTAGCACCACGCACATTCCCAGTGGACACACATGACCTTTCTGAAGTTCTGTGGGCGTATTTGTGTAGTGTTGGATATGCTGGTGCTAATACCAATATTAGGCACTAGCACCACGCACATTCCTAGTGGACACACATGAAGTTTCTTAACTACTGTGGGCGTATTTGTGTAGTGTTGGATATGCTGGTGAAAATATAAATATTTGGCATTAGCACCACGCACATTCCCAGTGGACACACATGAAATTTCTTAACTACTGTGGGCGTATACGCGTAGTGTTGGATATGCTGGTGCTAATACAAATATTTGACACTAGCACAACGCACATTCCCAGTGGACACTTATGAAGTTTCTGAAGTGCTGTGGGCATATTTGTGTAGTGTTGGATATGCTGGTGCTAATACCAATATTTGGCACTAGCACCACGCACATTCCCAGTGGACACACATGACCTTTCTGAAGTGCTGCGGGCGTATTTGTGTAGTGTTGGATATGCTGGTGCTAATACCAATATTTGGCACTAGCACCACGCACATTCCCAGTGGACACACATGACCTTTCTGAAGTGCTGTGGGCGTATTTGCTTAGTGTTGGATATGCTGGTGCTAATACCAATATTTGGCACTAGCACCACGCACAATCCCAGTGCACACACATGAAGTTTCTTAACTGCTGTGGGCGTATTTGTGTAGTGTTGGATATGCTGGTGAAAATATAAATATTTGGCATTAGCACCACGCACATTCCCAATGGACACACATGAAATTTCTTCACTACTGTGGGCGTATACGCGTAGTGTTGGATATGCTGGTGCTAATACCAATATTAGACACTAGCACAACGCACATTCCCAGTGAACACACATGAAGTCTCTGAAGTGCTGTGGGCGTATTTGTGTAGTGTTCGATATTCTAGTGCTAATACCAATATTTGGCACTAGCACCACGCACATTCCTAGTGGAAACACATGAAGTTTCTGAAGTGCTGTGGGCGTATTTGTGTAGCGTTGGATATGCTGGTGCTAAAACCAATATTTGGCGCTAACACCACGCGCATTCCCTCACATGAAGTTTCTAAAGTGTTGCGGGCATATCTGTGTAGTTTTAAACATGTTGGTGTAAAGACAATAATTTTGCTAATTGTTATCGTAGTATAACCCTAACCCTAACCCTAACCCTAACCCTAACCCCTACGCACAGTCCGAGTGGAAACACGTGAAGGTTCTGAAGGGCTGTGGGCGTATTTGTGTAGTGCAGGAAATGCAGGTGCTAATATAAACATTTGGCACTAGCACCACGCACATTCCCAGTGGACACACATGAAGTTTCTGAAGTGCTGTGGGCGCATTTGTGTAGTGTTGGATATGCTGGTGCTAATACCAATATTTTGCACTAGCACCACGCACGTTCCCAGTGGACACACATGACCTTTCTGAAGTTCTGTGGGCGTATTTGTGTAGTGTTGGATATGCTGGTGCTAATACCAATATTAGGCACTAGCACCACGCTCATTCAAAGTGGACACACATGAAGTCTCTGAAGTGCTGTGGGCGTGTTTGTGTAGTGTTGGATATGCTGGTGCTAATACCAATATTAGGCACTAGCACCACGCACATTCCTAGTGGACACACATGAAGTCTCTGAAGTGCTGTGGGCGTATTTGTGTAGTGTTGGATATGCTGGTGCTAATAGCAATATTAGGCACTAGCACCACGCTCATTCAAAGTGGACACACATGAAGTTTCTGAAGTTCTGTGGGCGTATTTGTGTAGTGTTGGATATGCTGGTGCTAATACCAATATTTGGCACTAGCACCACGCACATTCCCAATGGACACACATGAAATTTCTTAACTACTGTGGGCGTATATGTGTAGTGTTGGATATGCTGGTGCTAATACCAATATTAGGCACTAGCACCACGCTCATTCAAAGTGGACACACATGAAGTTTCTGAAGTGCTGTGGGCGTATTTGTGTAGTGTTGGATATGCTGGTGCTAATACCAATATTAGGCACTAGCAGCACGCACATTCCTAGTGGACACACATGAAGTCTCTGAAGTGCTGTGGGCGTATTTGTGTAGTGTTGGATATGCTGGTGCTAATAGCAATATTAGGCACTAGCACCACGCTCATTCAAAGTGGACACACATGAAGTTTCTGAAGTGCTGTGGGCGTATTTGTGTAGTGTTGGATATGCTGGTGCTAATACCAATATTTGGCACTAGCACCACGCACATTCCTAGTGGACACACATGAAGTCTCTGAAGTGCTGTGGGCGTATTTGTGTAGTGTTGGATATGCTGCTGCTAATACCAATATTTGGCACTAGCACCACGCACAATCCCAGTGGACACACATGAAGTTTCTTAACTGCTGTGGGCGTATTTGTGTAGTGTTGGATATTTTGGTGAAAATATAAATATTTGGCATTAGCACCACGCACATTCCCAGTGGACACACATGAAATTTCTTAACTACTGTGGGCGTATACGCGTAGTGTTGGATATGCTGGTGCTAATACCAATATTTGACACTAGAACAACGCACATTCCCAGTGGTCACACATGAAGTTTCTGAAGTGCTGTGGGTGTATTTGTGTAGTGTTGGATATGCTGGTGCTAATACCAATATTTGGCACTAGCACCACGCACATTCCCAGTGGACACACATGAAGTTTCTGAAGTGCTGTGGGCGTATTTGTGTAGTGTTGGATATCCTGGTGCTAATACCAATATTTGGTACTAGCACCACGCACAGTAAAAGTGGACACACATGAAATTTCTTAACTACTGTGGGCGTATATGTGTAGTGTTGGATATGCTGGTGCTAATACCAATATTTGACACTAGCACCACGCACATTCCCAGTGGACACTTATGAAGTTTCTGAAGTGCTGTGGGCATAATTGTGTAGTGTTGGATATGCTGGTGCTAATACCAATATTTGGCACTAGCACCACGCACATTCCCAATGTACACACATGAAGTTTCTTAACTGCTGTGGGCGTATTTGTGTAGTGTTGGATATGCTGGTGCAAATACCAATATTAGGCACTAGCACCACGCACATTCAAAGTGGACACACATGAAGTTTCTGAAGTGCTGTGGGCGTATTTGTGAAGTGTTGGATATGCTAGTGCTAATACCAATATTTGGTACTAGCACCACGCACATTCCCAGTGGACACACATGACCTTTCGGAAGTTCTGTGGGCGCATTTGTGTAGTGTTGGATATGCTGGTGCTAATACCAATATTTGGCACTAGCACCACGCACATTCCTAGAGGACACACATGAAGTTTCTGAAGTGCTGTGGGCGTATTTGTGTAGTGTTGGATATGCTGGTGCTAATACCAATATTAGGCACTAGCACCACGCACATTCCTAGTGGACACACATGAAGTCTCTGAAGTGCTGTGGGCGCATTTGTGTAGTGTTGGATATGCTGGTGCTAATACCAATATTTGGCACTAGCACCACGCACATTCCCAGTGGACACACATGAAGTTTCTGAAGTGCTGTGGGCGCATTTGTGTAGTGTTGGATATGCTGGTGCTAATACCAATATTTGGCACTAGCACCACGCACAATCCCAGTGGACACACATGAAGTTTCTTAACTGCTGTGGGCGTATTTGTGTAGTGTTGGATATGCTGGTGAAAATATAAATATTTGGCATTAGCACCACGCACATTCCCAGTGGACACACATGAAATTTCTTAACTACTGTGGGCGTATACGCGTAGTGTTGGATATGCTGGTGCTAATACCAATATTTGGCACTAGCACCACGCACATTCCCAGTGGACACACATGACCTTTCTGAAGTGCTGCGGGCGTATTTGTGTAGTGTTGGATATGCTGGTGCTAATACCAATATTTCGCACTAGCACCACGCACATTCCCAGTGGACACACATGACCTTTCTGAAGTGCTGTGGGCGTATTTGTGTAGTGTTGGATATGCTGGTGCTAATACCAATATTTGGCACTAGCACCACGCACAATCCCAGTGGACACACATGAAGTTTCTTAACTGCTGTGGGCGTATTTGTGTAGTGTTGGATATGCTGGTGAAAATATAAATATTTGGCATTAGCACCACGCACATTCCCAATGGACACACATGAAATTTCTTAACTACTGTGGGCGTATACGCGTAGTGTTGGATATGCTGGTGCTAATACCAATATTAGACACTAGCACAACGCACATTCCCAGTGGACACACATGAAGTCTCTGAAGTGCTGTGGGCGTATTTGTGTAGTGTTCGATATTCTAGTGCTAATACCAATATTTTGCACTAGCACCATGCACATTCCCAGTGGACACACATGAAGTTTCTGAAGTGCTGTGGGCGTATTTGTGTAGCGTTGGATATGCTGGTGCTAAAACCAATATTTGGCGCTAACACCACGCGCATTCCCTCACATGAAGTTTCTAAAGTGTTGCGGGCATATCTGTGTAGTTTTAAACATGTTGGTGTAAAGACAATAATTTTGCTAATTGTTATCTTAGTATAACCCTAACCCTAACCCTAACCCTAACCCTAACCCCTACGCACAGTCCGAGTGGAAACACATGAAGGTTCTGAAGGGCTGTGGGCGTATTTGTGTAGTGCAGGAAATGCAGGTGCTAATATAAACATTTGGCACTAGCACCACGCACATTCCTAGTGGACACACATGAAGTTTCTGAAGTGCTGTGGGCGCATTTGTGTAGTGTTGGATATGCTGGTGCTAATACCAATATTTTGCCCTAGCACCACGCACGTTCCCAGTGGACACACATGACCTTTCTGAAGTTCTGTGGGCGTATTTGTGTAGTGTTGGATATGCTGGTGATAATACCAATATTAGGCACTAGCACCACGCTCATTCAAAGTGGACACACATGAAGTTTCTGAAGTGCTGTGGGCGTATTTGTGTAGTGTTGGATATGCTGGTGCTAATACCAATATTAGGCACTAGCAGCACGCACATTCCTAGTGGACACACATGAAGTCTCTGAAGTGCTGTGGGCGTATTTGTGTAGTGTTGGATATGCTGGTGCTAATAGCAATATTAGGCACTAGCACCACGCTCATTCAAAGTGGACACACATGAAGTTTCTGAAGTGCTGTGGGCGTATTTGTGTAGTGTTGGATATGCTGGTGCTAATACCAATATTTGGCACTAGCACCACGCACATTCCCAGTGGACACACATGAAGTCTCTGAAGTGCTGTGGGCGTATTTGTGTAGTGTTGGATATGCTGCTGCAAATACCAATATTTGGCACTAGCACCACGCACAATCCCAGTGGACACACATGAAGTTTCTTAACTGCTGTGGGCGTATTTGTGTAGTGTTGGATATTTTGGTGAAAATATAAATATTTGGCATTAGCACCACGCACATTCCCAGTGGACACACATGAAATTTCTTAACTACTGTGGGCGTATACGCGTAGTGTTGGATATGCTGGTGCTAATACCAATATTTGACACTAGAACAACGCACATTCCCAGTGGTCACACATGAAGTTTCTGAAGTGCTGTGGGTGTATTTGTGTAGTGTTGGATATGCTGGTGCTAATACCAATATTTGGCACTAGCACCACGCACATTCCCAGTGGACACACATGAAGTTTCTGAAGTGCTGTGGGCGTATTTGTGTAGTGTTGGATATCCTGGTGCTAATACCAATATTTGGTACTAGCACCACGCACAGTAAAAGTATACACACATGAAATTTCTTAACTACTGTGGGCGTATATGTGTAGTGTTGGATATGCTGGTGCTAATACCAATATTTGACACTAGCACCACGCACATTCCCAGTGGACACTTATGAAGTTTCTGAAGTGCTGTGGGCATAATTGTGTAGTGTTGGATATGCTGGTGCTAATACCAATATTTGGCACTAGCACCACGCACATTCCCAATGTACACACATGAAGTTTCTTAACTGCTGTGGGCGTATTTGTGTAGTGTTGGATATGCTGGTGCAAATACCAATATTAGGCACTAGCACCACGCACATTCAAAGTGGACACACATGAAGTTTCTGAAGTGCTGTGGGCGTATTTGTGAAGTGTTGGATATGCTAGTGCTAATACCAATATTTGGTACTAGCACCACGCACATTCCCAGTGGACACACATGACCTTTCGGAAGTTCTGTGGGCGCATTTGTGTAGTGTTGGATATACTGGTGCTAATACCAATATTTGGCACTAGCACCACGCACATTCCTAGAGGACACACATGAAGTTTCTGAAGTGCTGTGGGCGTATTTGTGTAGTGTTGGATATGCTGGTGCTAATACCAATATTAGGCACTAGCACCACGCACATTCCTAGTGGACACATATGAAGTCTCTGAAGTGCTGTGGGCGCATTTGTGTAGTGTTGGATATGCTGGTGCTAATACCAATATTTGGCACTAGCACCACGCACATTCCCAGTGGACACACATGAAGTTTCTGAAGTGCTGTGGGCGCATTTGTGTAGTGTTGGATATGCTGGTGCTAATACCAATATTTGGCACTAGCACCACGCACATTCCCAGTGGACACACATGACCTTTCTGAAGTGCTGTGGGCGTATTTGTGTAGTGTTGGATATGCTGGTGAAAATATAAATATTTGGCATTAGCACCACGCACATTCCTAGTGGACACACATGAAATTTCTTAACTACTGTGGGCGTATACGCGTAGTGTTGGATATGCTGGTGCTAATACCAATATTTGAAACTAGCACAACGCACATTCCCAGTGGACACACATGAAGTTTCTGAAGTACTGTGGGTGTATTTGTGTAGTGTTGGATATGCTGGTGCTAATACCAATATTTGGCACTAGCACCACGCACATTCCCAGTGGACACACATGAAGTTTCTGAAGTGCTGTGGGCGCATTTGTGTAGTGTTGGATATGCTGGTGCTAATACCAATATTTGGCACTAGCACCACGCACATTCCCAGTGGACACACATGAAATTTCTTTACTGTGGGCGTATATGTGTAGTGTTGGATATCCTGGTGCTAATACAAATATTTCGCACTAGCACCACGCACATTCCCAGTGGACACACATGAAGTTTCTGAAGTGCTGTGGGCGCATTTGTGTAGTGTTGGATATGCTGGTGCTAATACCAATATTTGGCACTAGCACCACGCACATTCCCAGTGGACACACATGAAGTTTCTGAAGTGCTGTGGGCGTATTTGTGTAGTGTTGGATATGCTGGTGCTAATACCAATATTTGGCACTAGCACCACGCACATTCCTAGTGGACACATATGAAGTCTCTGAAGTGCTGTGGGCGCATTTGTGTAGTGTTGGATATGCTGGTGCTAATACCAATATTTGGCACTAGCACCACGCACATTCCCAGTGGACACACATGAAGTTTCTGAAGTGCTGTGGGCGCATTTGTGTAGTGTTGGATATGCTGGTGCTAATACCAATATTTGGCACTAGCACCACGCACATTCCCAGTGGACACACATGACCTTTCTGAAGTGCTGTGGGCGTATTTGTGTAGTGTTGGATATGCTGGTGAAAATATAAATATTTGGCATTAGCACCACGCACATTCCTAGTGGACACACATGAAATTTCTTAACTACTGTGGGCGTATACGCGTAGTGTTGGATATGCTGGTGCTAATACCAATATTTGAAACTAGCACAACGCACATTCCCAGTGGACACACATGAAGTTTCTGAAGTACTGTGGGTGTATTTGTGTAGTGTTGGATATGCTGGTGCTAATACCAATATTTGGCACTAGCACCACGCACATTCCCAGTGGACACACATGAAGTTTCTGAAGTGCTGTGGGCGCATTTGTGTAGTGTTGGATATGCTGGTGCTAATACCAATATTTGGCACTAGCACCACGCACATTCCCAGTGGACACACATGAAATTTCTTTACTGTGGGCGTATATGTGTAGTGTTGGATATGCTGGTGCTAATACAAATATTTGGCACTAGCACCACGCACATTCCCAGTGGACACACATGAAGTTTCTGAAGTGCTGTGGGCGCATTTGTGTAGTGTTGGATATGCTGGTGCTAATACCAATATTTGGCACTAGCACCACGCACATTCCCAGTGGACACACATGAAGTTTCTGAAGTGCTGTGGGCGTATTTGTGTAGTGTTGGATATGCTGGTGCTAATACCAATATTTGGCACTAGCACCACGCACATTCCCAATGGACACACATGAAATTTCTTAACTACTGTGGGCGTATATGTGTAGTGTTGGATATGCTGGTGCTAATACCAATATTTGGCACTAGCACCACGCACATTCCCAGTGGACACACATGAAGATTCTGAAGTGCTGTGGGCGTATTTCTGTAGTGTTCGATATTCTAGTGCTAATACCAATATTTGGCACTAGCACCACGCACATTCCCAGTGGACACACATGAAGTTTCTGAAGTGCTGTGGGCGTATTTGTGTAGCGTTGGATATGCTGGTGCGAAAACCAATATTTGGCACTAACACCACGCGCATTCCCTCACATGAAGTTTCTAAAGTGTTGCGGGCATATCTGTGTAGTTTTAAACATGTTGGTGTAAAGACAATAATTTTGCTAATTGTTATCTTAGTATAACCCTAACCCTAACCCTAACCCTAACCCTAACCCCTACGCACATTCCGAGTGGAAACACGTGAAGGTTCTGAAGGGCTGTGGGCGTATTTGTGTAGTGCAGGAAATGCAAGTGCTAATATAAACATTTGGCACTAGCACCACGCACATTCCCAGTGGACACACATGAAGTTTCTGAAGTGCTGTGGGCGCATTTGTGTAGTGTTGGATATGCTGGTGCTAATACCAATATTTGGCACTAGCACCACGCACATTCCCAGTGGACACACATGACCTTTCTGAAGTTCTGTGGGCGTATTTGTGTAGTGTTGGATATGCTGGTGCTAATACCAATATTAGGCACTAGCACCACGCACATTCCTAGTGGACACACATGAAGTCTCTGAAGTGCTGTGGGCGTATTTGTGTAGTGTTGGATATGCTGGTGCTAATACCAATATTTGGCACTAGCACCACGCACAATCCCAGTGGACACACATGAAGTTTCTTAACTACTGTGGGCGTATTTGTGTAGTGTTGGATATGCTGGTGAAAATATAAATATTTGGCATTAGCACCACGCACATTCCCAGTGGACACACATGAAATTTCTTAACTACTGTGGGCGTATACGCGTAGTGTTGGATATGCTGGTGCTAATACAAATATTTGACACTAGCACAACGCACATTCCCAGTGGACACTTATGAAGTTTCTGAAGTGCTGTGGGCATATTTGTGTAGTGTTGGATATGCTGGTGCTAATACCAATATTTGGCACTAGCACCACGCACATTCCCAGTGGACACACATGACCTTTCTGAAGTGCTGCGGGCGTATTTGTGTAGTGTTGGATATGCTGGTGCTAATACCAATATTTGGCACTAGCACCACGCACATTCCCAGTGGACACACATGACCTTTCTGAAGTGCTGTGGGCGTATTTGTGTAGTGTTGGATATGCTGGTGCTAATACCAATATTTGGATCTAGCACCACGCACAATCCCAGTGCACACACATGAAGTTTCTTAACTGCTGTGGGCGTATTTGTGTAGTGTTGGATATGCTGGTGAAAATATAAATATTTGGCATTAGCACCACGCACAATCCCAGTGGACACACATGAAGTTTCTTAACTGCTGTGGGCGTATTTGTGTAGTGTTGGATATGCTGGTGAAAATATAAATATTTGGCATTAGCACCACGCACATTCCCAGTGGACACACATGAAATTTCTTAACTACTGTGGGCGTATACGCGTAGTGTTGGATATGCTGGTGCTAATACCAATATTTGACACTAGAACAACGCACATTCCCAGTGGTCACACATGAAGTTTCTGAAGTGCTGTGGGTGTATTTGTGTAGTGTTGGATATGCTGGTGCTAATACCAATATTTGGCACTAGCACCACGCACATTCCCAGTGGACACACATGAAGTTTCTGAAGTGCTGTGGGCGTATTTGTGTAGTGTTGGATATGCTGGTGCTAATACCAATATTAGGCACTAGCACCACGCACATTCCTAGTGGACACACATGAAGTCTCTGAAGTGCTGTGGGCGCATTTGTGTAGTGTTGGATATGCTGGTGCTAATACCAATATTTGGCACTAGCACCACGCACATTCCCAGTGGACACACATGAAGTTTCTGAAGTGCTGTGGACGCATTTGTGTAGTGTTGGATATGCTGGTGCTAATACCAATATTTGGCACTAGCACCACGCACATTCCCAGTGGACACACATGACCTTTCTGAAGTTCTGTGGGCGTATTTGTGTAGTGTTGGATATGCTGGTGAAAATATAAATATTTGGCATTAGCACCACGCACATTCCCAGTGGACACACATGAAATTTCTTAACTACTGTGGGCGTATACGCGTAGTGTTGGATATGCTGGTGCTAATACCTATATTTGACACTAGCACAACGCACATTCCCATTGACACAAATGAAGTTTCTGAAGTACTGTGGGTGTATTTGTGTAGGGTTGGATATGCTGGTGCTAATACCAATATTAGGCACTAGCACCACGCTCATTCAAAGTGGACACACATGAAGTCTCTGAAGTGCTGTGGGCGTATTTGTGTAGTGTTGGATATGCTGGTGCTAATACCAATATTAGGCACTAGCACCACGCACATTCCTAGTGGACACACATGAAGTCTCTGAAGTGCTGTGGGCGTATTTGTGTAGTGTTGGATATGCTGGTGCTAATACCAATATTAGGCACTAGCACCACGCTCATTCAAAGTGGACACACATGAAGTTTCTGAAGTTCTGTGGGCGTATTTGTGTAGTGTTGGATATGCTGGTGCTAATACCAATATTTGGCACTAGCACCACGCACATTCCCAATGGACACACATGAAATTTCTTAACTACTGTGGGCGTATATGTGTAGTGTTGGATATGCTGGTGCTAATACCAATATTTGGCACTAGCACCACGCACATTCCCAGTGGACACACATGAAGATTCTGAAGTGCTGTGGGCGTATTTCTGTAGTGTTCGATATTCTAGTGCTAATACCAATATTTGGCACTAGCACCACGCACATTCCCAGTGGACACACATGAAGTTTCTGAAGTGCTGTGGGCGTATTTGTGTAGCGTTGGATATGCTGGTGCTAAAACCAATATTTGGCGCTAACACCACGCGCATTCCCTCACATGAAGTTTCTAAAGTGTTGCGGGCATACCTGTGTAGTTTTAAACATGTTGGTGTAAAGACAATAATTTTGCTAATTGTTATCTTAGTATAACCCTAACCCTAACCCTAACCCTAACCCTAACCCCTACGCACATTCCGAGTGGAAACACATGAAGGTTCTGAAGGGCTGTGGGCGTATTTGTGTAGTGCAGGAAATGCAAGTGCTAATATAAACATTTGGCACTAGCACCACGCACATTCCCAGTGGACACACATGAAGTTTCTGAAGTGCTGTGGGCGCATTTGTGTAGTGTTGGATATGCTGGTGCTAATACCAATATTTGGCACTAGCACCACGCACATTCCCAGTGGACACACATGACCTTTCTGAAGTTCTGTGGGCGTATTTGTGTAGTGTTGGATATGCTGGTGCTAATACCAATATTAGGCACTAGCACCACGCACATTCCTAGTGGACACACATGAAGTTTCTTAACTACTGTGGGCGTATTTGTGTAGTGTTGGATATGCTGGTGAAAATATAAATATTTGGCATTAGCACCACGCACATTCCCAGTGGACACACATGAAATTTCTTAACTACTGTGGGCGTATACGCGTAGTGTTGGATATGCTGGTGCTAATACAAATATTTGACACTAGCACAAAGCACATTCCCAGTGGACACTTATGAAGTTTCTGAAGTGCTGTGGGCATATTTGTGTAGTGTTGGATATGCTGGTGCTAATACCAATATTTGGCACTAGCACCACGCACATTCCCAGTGGACACACATGACCTTTCTGAAGTGCTGCGGGCGTATTTGTGTAGTGTTGGATATGCTGGTGCTAATACCAATATTTGGCACTAGCACCACGCACATTCCCAGTGGACACACATGACCTTTCTGAAGTGCTGTGGGCGTATTTGCTTAGTGTTGGATATGCTGGTGCTAATACCAATATTTGGCACTAGCACCACGCACAATCCCAGTGCACACACATGAAGTTTCTTAACTGCTGTGGGCGTATTTGTGTAGTGTTGGATATGCTGGTGAAAATATAAATATTTGGCATTAGCACCACGCACATTCCCAATGGACACACATGAAATTTCTTCACTACTGTGGGCGTATACGCGTAGTGTTGGATATGCTGGTGCTAATACCAATATTAGACACTAGCACAACGCACATTCCCAGTGAACACACATGAAGTCTCTGAAGTGCTGTGGGCGTATTTGTGTAGTGTTCGATATTCTAGTGCTAATACCAATATTTGGCACTAGCACCACGCACATTCCTAGTGGAAACACATGAAGTTTCTGAAGTGCTGTGGGCGTATTTGTGTAGCGTTGGATATGCTGGTGCTAAAACCAATATTTGGCGCTAACACCACGCGCATTCCCTCACATGAAGTTTCTAAAGTGTTGCGGGCATATCTGTGTAGTTTTAAACATGTTGGTGTAAAGACAATAATTTTGCTAATTGTTATCGTAGTATAACCCTAACCCTAACCCTAACCCTAACCCTAACCCCTACGCACAGTCCGAGTGGAAACACGTGAAGGTTCTGAAGGGCTGTGGGCGTATTTGTGTAGTGCAGGAAATGCAGGTGCTAATATAAACATTTGGCACTAGCACCACGCACATTCCCAGTGGACACACATGAAGTTTCTGAAGTGCTGTGGGCGCATTTGTGTAGTGTTGGATATGCTGGTGCTAATACCAATATTTTGCACTAGCACCACGCACGTTCCCAGTGGACACACATGACCTTTCTGAAGTTCTGTGGGCGTATTTGTGTAGTGTTGGATATGCTGGTGCTAATACCAATATTAGGCACTAGCACCACGCTCATTCAAAGTGGACACACATGAAGTCTCTGAAGTGCTGTGGGCGTATTTGTGTAGTGTTGGATATGCTGGTGCTAATACCAATATTAGGCACTAGCACCACGCACATTCCTAGTGGACACACATGAAGTCTCTGAAGTGCTGTGGGCGTATTTGTGTAGTGTTGGATATGCTGGTGCTAATACCAATATTAGGCACTAGCACCACGCTCATTCAAAGTGGACACACATGAAGTTTCTGAAGTTCTGTGGGCGTATTTGTGTAGTGTTGGATATGCTGGTGCTAATACCAATATTTGGCACTAGCACCACGCACATTCCCAATGGACACACATGAAATTTCTTAACTACTGTGGGCGTATATGTGTAGTGTTGGATATGCTGGTGCTAATACCAATATTTGGCACTAGCACCACGCACATTCCCAGTGGACACACATGAAGATTCTGAAGTGCTGTGGGCGTATTTCTGTAGTGTTCGATATTCTAGTGCTAATACCAATATTTGGCACTAGCACCACGCACATTCCCAGTGGACACACATGAAGTTTCTGAAGTGCTGTGGGCGTATTTGTGTAGCGTTGGATATGCTGGTGCTAAAACCAATATTTGGCGCTAACACCACGCGCATTCCCTCACATGAAGTTTCTAAAGTGTTGCGGGCATACCTGTGTAGTTTTAAACATGTTGGTGTAAAGACAATAATTTTGCTAATTGTTATCTTAGTATAACCCTAACCCTAACCCTAACCCTAACCCTAACCCCTACGCACATTCCGAGTGGAAACACATGAAGGTTCTGAAGGGCTGTGGGCGTATTTGTGTAGTGCAGGAAATGCAAGTGCTAATATAAACATTTGGCACTAGCACCACGCACATTCCCAGTGGACACACATGAAGTTTCTGAAGTGCTGTGGGCGCATTTGTGTAGTGTTGGATATGCTGGTGCTAATACCAATATTTTGCACTAGCACCACGCACGTTCCCAGTGGACACACATGACCTTTCTGAAGTTCTGTGGGCGTATTTGTGTAGTGTTGGATATGCTGGTGCTAATACCAATATTAGGCACTAGCACCACGCTCATTCAAAGTGGACACACATGAAGTCTCTGAAGTGCTGTGGGCGTATTTGTGTAGTGTTGGATATGCTGGTGCTAATACCAATATTAGGCACTAGCACCACGCACATTCCTAGTGGACACACATGAAGTCTCTGAAGTGCTGTGGGCGTATTTGTGTAGTGTTGGATATGCTGGTGCTAATACCAATATTAGGCACTAGCACCACGCTCATTCAAAGTGGACACACATGAAGTTTCTGAAGTTCTGTGGGCGTATTTGTGTAGTGTTGGATATGCTGGTGCTAATACCAATATTTGGCACTAGCACCACGCACATTCCCAATGGACACACATGAAATTTCTTAACTACTGTGGGCGTATATGTGTAGTGTTGGATATGCTGGTGCTAATACCAATATTTGGCACTAGCACCACGCACATTCCCAGTGGACACACATGAAGATTCTGAAGTGCTGTGGGCGTATTTCTGTAGTGTTCGATATTCTAGTGCTAATACCAATATTTGGCACTAGCACCACGCACATTCCCAGTGGACACACATGAAGTTTCTGAAGTGCTGTGGGCGTATTTGTGTAGCGTTGGATATGCTGGTGCTAAAACCAATATTTGGCGCTAACACCACGCGCATTCCCTCACATGAAGTTTCTAAAGTGTTGCGGGCATACCTGTGTAGTTTTAAACATGTTGGTGTAAAGACAATAATTTTGCTAATTGTTATCTTAGTATAACCCTAACCCTAACCCTAACCCTAACCCTAACCCCTACGCACATTCCGAGTGGAAACACATGAAGGTTCTGAAGGGCTGTGGGCGTATTTGTGTAGTGCAGGAAATGCAAGTGCTAATATAAACATTTGGCACTAGCACCACGCACATTCCCAGTGGACACACATGAAGTTTCTGAAGTGCTGTGGGCGCATTTGTGTAGTGTTGGATATGCTGGTGCTAATACCAATATTTGGCACTAGCACCACGCACATTCCCAGTGGACACACATGACCTTTCTGAAGTTCTGTGGGCGTATTTGTGTAGTGTTGGATATGCTGGTGCTAATACCAATATTAGGCACTAGCACCACGCACATTCCTAGTGGACACACATGAAGTTTCTTAACTACTGTGGGCGTATTTGTGTAGTGTTGGATATGCTGGTGAAAATATAAATATTTGGCATTAGCACCACGCACATTCCCAGTGGACACACATGAAATTTCTTAACTACTGTGGGCGTATACGCGTAGTGTTGGATATGCTGGTGCTAATACAAATATTTGACACTAGCACAAAGCACATTCCCAGTGGACACTTATGAAGTTTCTGAAGTGCTGTGGGCATATTTGTGTAGTGTTGGATATGCTGGTGCTAATACCAATATTTGGCACTAGCACCACGCACATTCCCAGTGGACACACATGACCTTTCTGAAGTGCTGCGGGCGTATTTGTGTAGTGTTGGATATGCTGGTGCTAATACCAATATTTGGCACTAGCACCACGCACATTCCCAGTGGACACACATGACCTTTCTGAAGTGCTGTGGGCGTATTTGCTTAGTGTTGGATATGCTGGTGCTAATACCAATATTTGGCACTAGCACCACGCACAATCCCAGTGCACACACATGAAGTTTCTTAACTGCTGTGGGCGTATTTGTGTAGTGTTGGATATGCTGGTGAAAATATAAATATTTGGCATTAGCACCACGCACATTCCCAATGGACACACATGAAATTTCTTCACTACTGTGGGCGTATACGCGTAGTGTTGGATATGCTGGTGCTAATACCAATATTAGACACTAGCACAACGCACATTCCCAGTGAACACACATGAAGTCTCTGAAGTGCTGTGGGCGTATTTGTGTAGTGTTCGATATTCTAGTGCTAATACCAATATTTGGCACTAGCACCACGCACATTCCTAGTGGAAACACATGAAGTTTCTGAAGTGCTGTGGGCGTATTTGTGTAGCGTTGGATATGCTGGTGCTAAAACCAATATTTGGCGCTAACACCACGCGCATTCCCTCACATGAAGTTTCTAAAGTGTTGCGGGCATATCTGTGTAGTTTTAAACATGTTGGTGTAAAGACAATAATTTTGCTAATTGTTATCGTAGTATAACCCTAACCCTAACCCTAACCCTAACCCTAACCCCTACGCACAGTCCGAGTGGAAACACGTGAAGGTTCTGAAGGGCTGTGGGCGTATTTGTGTAGTGCAGGAAATGCAGGTGCTAATATAAACATTTGGCACTAGCACCACGCACATTCCCAGTGGACACACATGAAGTTTCTGAAGTGCTGTGGGCGCATTTGTGTAGTGTTGGATATGCTGGTGCTAATACCAATATTTTGCACTAGCACCACGCACGTTCCCAGTGGACACACATGACCTTTCTGAAGTTCTGTGGGCGTATTTGTGTAGTGTTGGATATGCTGGTGCTAATACCAATATTAGGCACTAGCACCACGCTCATTCAAAGTGGACACACATGAAGTCTCTGAAGTGCTGTGGGCGTATTTGTGTAGTGTTGGATATGCTGGTGCTAATACCAATATTAGGCACTAGCACCACGCACATTCCTAGTGGACACACATGAAGTCTCTGAAGTGCTGTGGGCGTATTTGTGTAGTGTTGGATATGCTGGTGCTAATACCAATATTAGGCACTAGCACCACGCTCATTCAAAGTGGACACACATGAAGTTTCTGAAGTTCTGTGGGCGTATTTGTGTAGTGTTGGATATGCTGGTGCTAATACCAATATTTGGCACTAGCACCACGCACATTCCCAATGGACACACATGAAATTTCTTAACTACTGTGGGCGTATATGTGTAGTGTTGGATATGCTGGTGCTAATACCAATATTTGGCACTAGCACCACGCACATTCCCAGTGGACACACATGAAGATTCTGAAGTGCTGTGGGCGTATTTCTGTAGTGTTCGATATTCTAGTGCTAATACCAATATTTGGCACTAGCACCACGCACATTCCCAGTGGACACACATGAAGTTTCTGAAGTGCTGTGGGCGTATTTGTGTAGCGTTGGATATGCTGGTGCTAAAACCAATATTTGGCGCTAACACCACGCGCATTCCCTCACATGAAGTTTCTAAAGTGTTGCGGGCATACCTGTGTAGTTTTAAACATGTTGGTGTAAAGACAATAATTTTGCTAATTGTTATCTTAGTATAACCCTAACCCTAACCCTAACCCTAACCCTAACCCCTACGCACATTCCGAGTGGAAACACATGAAGGTTCTGAAGGGCTGTGGGCGTATTTGTGTAGTGCAGGAAATGCAAGTGCTAATATAAACATTTGGCACTAGCACCACGCACATTCCCAGTGGACACACATGAAGTTTCTGAAGTGCTGTGGGCGCATTTGTGTAGTGTTGGATATGCTGGTGCTAATACCAATATTTGGCACTAGCACCACGCACATTCCCAGTGGACACACATGACCTTTCTGAAGTTCTGTGGGCGTATTTGTGTAGTGTTGGATATGCTGGTGCTAATACCAATATTAGGCACTAGCACCACGCACATTCCTAGTGGACACACATGAAGTTTCTTAACTACTGTGGGCGTATTTGTGTAGTGTTGGATATGCTGGTGAAAATATAAATATTTGGCATTAGCACCACGCACATTCCCAGTGGACACACATGAAATTTCTTAACTACTGTGGGCGTATACGCGTAGTGTTGGATATGCTGGTGCTAATACAAATATTTGACACTAGCACAACGCACATTCCCAGTGGACACTTATGAAGTTTCTGAAGTGCTGTGGGCATATTTGTGTAGTGTTGGATATGCTGGTGCTAATACCAATATTTGGCACTAGCACCACGCACATTCCCAGTGGACACACATGACCTTTCTGAAGTGCTGCGGGCGTATTTGTGTAGTGTTGGATATGCTGGTGCTAATACCAATATTTGGCACTAGCACCACGCACATTCCCAGTGGACACACATGACCTTTCTGAAGTGCTGTGGGCGTATTTGTGTAGTGTTGGATATGCTGGTGCTAATACCAATATTTGGCACTAGCACCACGCACATTCCCAGTGGACACACATGACCTTTCTGAAGTTCTGTGGGCGTATTTGTGTAGTGTTGGATATGCTGGTGCTAATACCAATATTAGGCACTAGCACCACGCACATTCCTAGTGGACACACATGAAGTTTCTTAACTACTGTGGGCGTATTTGTGTAGTGTTGGATATGCTGGTGAAAATATAAATATTTGGCATTAGCACCACGCACATTCCCAGTGGACACACATGAAATTTCTTAACTACTGTGGGCGTATACGCGTAGTGTTGGATTTGCTGGTGCTAATACAAATATTTGACACTAGCACAACGCACATTCCCAGTGGACACTTATGAAGTTTCTGAAGTGCTGTGGGCATATTTGTGTAGTGTTGGATATGCTGGTGCTAATACCAATATTTGGCACTAGCACCACGCACATTCCCAGTGGACACACATGACCTTTCTGAAGTGCTGCGGGCGTATTTGTGTAGTGTTGGATATGCTGGTGCTAATACCAATATTTGGCACTAGCACCACGCACATTCCCAGTGGACACACATGACCTTTCTTAAGTGCTGTGGGCGTATTTGTGTAGTGTTGGATATGCTGGTGCTAATACCAATATTTGGCACTAGCACCACGCACATTCCCAGTGGACACACATGACCTTTCTGAAGTTCTGTGGGCGTATTTGTGTAGTGTTGGATATGCTGGTGAAAATATAAATATTTGGCATTAGCACCACGCACATTCCCAGTGGACACACATGAAATTTCTTAACTACTGTGGGCGTATACGCGTAGTGTTGGATATGCTGGTGCTAATACCAATATTTGGCACTAGCACCACGCACATTCCTAGTGGACACACATGAAGTTTCTGAAGTACTGTGGGTGTATTTGTGTAGTGTTGGATATGCTGGTGCTAATACCAATATTTGGCACTAGCACCACGCACATTCCCAGTGGACACACATGAAGTTTCTGAAGTGCTGTGGGCGCATTTGTGTAGTGTTGGATATGCTGGTGCTAATACCAATATTTGGCACTAGCACCACGCACATTCCCAGTGGACACACATGAAATTTCTTTACTGTGGGCGTATATGTGTAGTGTTGGATATCCTGGTGCTAATACAAATATTTGGCACTAGCACCACGCACATTCCCAGTGGACACACATGAAGTTTCTGAAGTGCTGTGGGCGCATTTGTGTAGTGTTGGATATGCTGGTGCTAATACCAATATTTGGCACTAGCACCACGCACATTCCCAGTGGACACACATGAAGTTTCTGAAGTGCTGTGGGCGTATTTGTGTAGTGTTGGATATGCTGGTGCTAATACCAATATTTGGCACTAGCACCACGCACATTCCCAATGGACACACATGAAATTTCTTAACTACTGTGGGCGTATATGTGTAGTGTTGGATATGCTGGTGCTAATACCAATATTTGGCACTAGCACCACGCACATTCCCAGTGGACACACATGAAGATTCTGAAGTGCTGTGGGCGTATTTCTGTAGTGTTCGATATTCTAGTGCTAATACCAATATTTGGCACTAGCACCACGCACATTCCCAGTGTACACACATGAAGTTTCTGAAGTGCTGTGGGCGTATTTGTGTAGCGTTGGATATGCTGGTGCTAAAACCAATATTTGGCGCTAACACCACGCGCATTCCCTCACATGAAGTTTCTAAAGTGTTGCGGGCATATCTGTGTAGTTTTAAACATGTTGGTGTAAAGACAATAATTTTGCTAATTGTTATCTTAGTATAACCCTAACCCTAACCCTAACCCTAACCCTAACCCCTACGCACATTCCGAGTGGAAACACATGAAGGTTCTGAAGGGCTGTGGGCGTATTTGTGTAGTGCAGGAAATGCAAGTGCTAATATAAACATTTGGCACTAGCACCACGCACATTCCCAGTGGACACACATGAAGTTTCTGAAGTGCTGTGGGCGCATTTGTGTAGTGTTGGATATGCTGGTGCTAATACCAATATTTGGCATTAGCACCACGCACATTCCCAGTGGACACACATGACCTTTCTGAAGTTCTGTGGGCGTATTTGTGTAGTGTTGGATATGCTGGTGCTAATACCAATATTAGGCACTAGCACCACGCACATTCCTAGTGGACACACATGAAGTTTCTTAACTACTGTGGGCGTATTTGTGTAGTGTTGGATATGCTGGTGAAAATATAAATATTTGGCATTAGCACCACGCACATTCCCAGTGGACACACATGAAATTTCTTAACTACTGTGGGCGTATACGCGTAGTGTTGGATATGCTGGTGCTAATACAAATATTTGACACTAGCACAACGCACATTCCCAGTGGACACTTATGAAGTTTCTGAAGTGCTGTGGGCATATTTGTGTAGTGTTGGATATGCTGGTGCTAATACCAATATTTGGCACTAGCACCACGCACATTCCCAGTGGACACACATGACCTTTCTGAAGTGCTGCGGGCGTATTTGTGTAGTGTTGGATATGCTGGTGCTAATACCAATATTTGGCACTAGCACCACGCACATTCCCAGTGGACACACATGACCTTTCTGAAGTGCTGTGGGCGTATTTGTGTAGTGTTGGATATGCTGGTGCTAATACCAATATTTGGCACTAGCACCACGCACATTCCCAGTGGACACACATGACCTTTCTGAAGTTCTGTGGGCGTATTTGTGTAGTGTTGGATATGCTGGTGAAAATATAAATATTTGGCATTAGCACCACGCACATTCCCAGTGGACACACATGAAATTTCTTAACTACTGTGGGCGTATACGCGTAGTGTTGGATATGCTGGTGCTAATACCAATATTTGACACTAGCACAACGCACATTCCCAGTGGACACACATGAAGTTTCTGAAGTACTGTGGGTGTATTTGTGTAGTGTTGGATATGCTGGTGCTAATACCAATATTTGGCACTAGCACCACGCACATTCCCAGTGGTCACACATGAAGTTTCTGAAGTGCTGTGGGCGCATTTGTGTAGTGTTGGATATGCTGGTGCTAATACCAATATTTGGCACTAGCACCACGCACATTCCCAGTGGACACACATGAAATTTCTTTACTGTGGGCGTATATGTGTAGTGTTGGATATCCTGGTGCTAATACAAATATTTGGCACTAGCACCACGCACATTCCCAGTGGACACACATGAAGTTTCTGAAGTGCTGTGGGCGCATTTGTGTAGTGTTGGATATGCTGGTGCTAATACCAATATTTGGCACTAGCACCACGCACATTCCCAGTGGACACACATGAAGTTTCTGAAGTGCTGTGGGCGTATTTGTGTAGTGTTGGATATGCTGGTGCTAATACCAATATTTGGCACTAGCACCACGCACATTCCCAATGGACACACATGAAATTTCTTAACTACTGTGGGCGTATATGTGTAGTGTTGGATATGCTGGTGCTAATACCAATATTTGGCACTAGCACCACGCACATTCCCAGTGGACACACATGAAGATTCTGAAGTGCTGTGGGCGTATTTCTGTAGTGTTCGATATTCTAGTGCTAATACCAATATTTGGCACTAGCACCACGCACATTCCCAGTGGACACACATGAAGTTTCTGAAGTGCTGTGGGCGTATTTGTGTAGCGTTGGATATGCTGGTGCTAAAACCAATATTTGGCGCTAACACCACGCGCATTCCCTCACATGAAGTTTCTAAAGTGTTGCGGGCATATCTGTGTAGTTTTAAACATGTTGGTGTAAAGACAATAATTTTGCTAATTGTTATCTTAGTATAACCCTAACCCTAACCCTAACCCTAACCCTAACCCCTACGCACATTCCGAGTGGAAACACATGAAGGTTCTGAAGGGCTGTGGGCGTATTTGTGTAGTGCAGGAAATGCAAGTGCTAATATAAACATTTGGCACTAGCACCACGCACATTCCCAGTGGACACACATGAAGTTTCTGAAGTGCTGTGGGCGCATTTGTGTAGTGTTGGATATGCTGGTGCTAATACCAATATTTGGCACTAGCACCACGCACATTCCCAGTGGACACACATGACCTTTCTGAAGTTCTGTGGGCGTATTTGTGTAGTGTTGGATATGCTGGTGCTAATACCAATATTAGGCACTAGCACCACGCACATTCCTAGTGGACACACATGAAGTTTCTTAACTACTGTGGGCGTATTTGTGTAGTGTTGGATATGCTGGTGAAAATATAAATATTTGGCATTAGCACCACGCACATTCCCAGTGGACACACATGAAATTTCTTAACTACTGTGGGCGTATACGCGTAGTGTTGGATATGCTGGTGCTAATACAAATATTTGACACTAGCACAACGCACATTCCCAGTGGACACTTATGAAGTTTCTGAAGTGCTGTGGGCATATTTGTGTAGTGTTGGATATGCTGGTGCTAATACCAATATTTGGCACTAGCACCACGCACATTCCCAGTGGACACACATGACCTTTCTGAAGTGCTGCGGGCGTATTTGTGTAGTGTTGGATATGCTGGTGCTAATACCAATATTTGGCACTAGCACCACGCACATTCCCAGTGGACACACATGACCTTTCTGAAGTGCTGTGGGCGTATTTGTGTAGTGTTGGATATGCTGGTGCTAATACCAATATTTGGCACTAGCACCACGCACAATCCCAGTGCACACACATGAAGTTTCTTAACTGCTGTGGGCGTATTTGTGTAGTGTTGGATATGCTGGTGAAAATATAAATATTTGGCATTAGCACCACGCACATTCCCAATGGACACACATGAAATTTCTTCACTACTGTGGGCGTATACGCGTAGTGTTGGATATGCTGGTGCTAATACCAATATTAGACACTAGCACAACGCACATTCCCAGTGAACACACATGAAGTCTCTGAAGTGCTGTGGGCGTATTTGTGTAGTGTTCGATATTCTAGTGCTAATACCAATATTTGGCACTAGCACCACGCACATTCCCAGTGGAAACACATGAAGTTTCTGAAGTGCTGTGGGCGTATTTGTGTAGCGTTGGATATGCTGGTGCTAAAACCAATATTTGGCGCTAACACCACGCGCATTCCCTCACATGAAGTTTCTAAAGTGTTGCGGGCATATCTGTGTAGTTTTAAACATGTTGGTGTAAAGACAATAATTTTGCTAATTGTTATCGTAGTATAACCCTAACCCTAACCCTAACCCTAACCCTAACCCCTACGCACAGTCCGAGTGGAAACACGTGAAGGTTCTGAAGGGCTGTGGGCGTATTTGTGTAGTGCAGGAAATGCAGGTGCTAATATAAACATTTGGCACTAGCACCACGCACATTCCCAGTGGACACACATGAAGTTTCTGAAGTGCTGTGGGCGCATTTGTGTAGTGTTGGATATGCTGGTGCTAATACCAATATTTGGCACTAGCACCACGCACGTTCCCAGTGGACACACATGACCTTTCTGAAGTTCTGTGGGCGTATTTGTGTAGTGTTGGATATGCTGGTGCTAATACCAATATTAGGCACTAGCACCACGCTCATTCAAAGTGGACACACATGAAGTCTCTGAAGTGCTGTGGGCGTATTTCTGTAGTGTTGGATATGCTGGTGCTAATACCAATATTAGGCACTAGCACCACGCACATTCCTAGTGGACACACATGAAGTCTCTGAAGTGCTGTGGGCGTATTTGTGTAGTGTTGGATATGCTGGTGCTAATAGCAATATTAGGCACTAGCACCACGCTCATTCAAAGTGGACACACATGAAGTTTCTGAAGTTCTGTGGGCGTATTTGTGTAGTGTTGGATATGCTGGTGCTAATACCAATATTTGGCACTAGCACCACGCACATTCTTAGTGGACACACATGAAGTCTCTGAAGTGCTGTGGGCGTATATGTGTAGTGTTGGATATGCTGGTGCTAAAACCAATATTTGGCACTAGCACCACGCACAATCCCAGTGGACACACATGAAGTTTCTGAAGTGCTGTGGGCATATTTGTGTAGTGTTGGATATGCTGGTGGTAATACCAATATTTGGCACTAGCACCACGCACATTCCCAGTGGACACACATGACCTTTCTGAAGTGCTGCGGGCGTATTTGTGTAGTGTTGGATATGCTGGTGCTAATACCAATATTTGGCACTAGCACCACGCACATTCCCAGTGGACACACATGACCTTTCTGAAGTGCTGTGGGCGTATTTGTGTAGTGTTGGATATGCTGGTGCTAATACCAATATTTGGCACTAGCACCACGCACAATCCCAGTGCACACACATGAAGTTTCTTAACTGCTGTGGGCGTATTTGTGTAGTGTTGGATATGCTGGTGAAAATATAAATATTTGGCATTAGCACCACGCACATTCCCAATGGACACACATGAAATTTCTTCACTACTGTGGGCGTATACGCGTAGTGTTGGATATGCTGGTGCTAATACCAATATTAGACACTAGCACAACGCACATTCCCAGTGAACACACATGAAGTCTCTGAAGTGCTGTGGGCGTATTTGTGTAGTGTTCGATATTCTAGTGCTAATACCAATATTTGGCACTAGCACCACGCACATTCCCAGTGGAAACACATTAAGTTTCTGAAGTGCTGTGGGCGTATTTGTGTAGCGTTGGATATGCTGGTGCTAAAACCAATATTTGGCGCTAACACCACGCGCATTCCCTCACATGAAGTTTCTAAAGTGTTGCGGGCATATCTGTGTAGTTTTAAACATGTTGGTGTAAAGACAATAATTTTGCTAATTGTTATCGTAGTATAACCCTAACCCTAACCCTAACCCTAACCCTAACCCCTACGCACAGTCCGAGTGGAAACACGTGAAGGTTCTGAAGTGCTGTGGGCGTATTTGTGTAGTGTTGGATATGCTGGTGCTAATAGCAATATTAGGCACTAGCACCACGCTCATTCAAAGTGGACACACATGAAGTTTCTGAAGTTCTGTGGGCGTATTTGTGTAGTGTTGGATATGCTGGTGCTAATACCAATATTTGGCACTAGCACCACGCACATTCTTAGTGGACACACATGAAGTCTCTGAAGTGCTGTGGGCGTATATGTGTAGTGTTGGATATGCTGGTGCTAAAACCAATATTTGGCACTAGCACCACGCACAATCCCAGTGGACACACATGAAGTTTCTGAAGTGCTGTGGGCATATTTGTGTAGTGTTGGATATGCTGGTGGTAATACCAATATTTGGCACTAGCACCACGCACATTCCCAGTGGACACACATGACCTTTCTGAAGTGCTGCGGGCGTATTTGTGTAGTGTTGGATATGCTGGTGCTAATACCAATATTTGGCACTAGCACCACGCACATTCCCAGTGGACACACATGACCTTTCTGAAGTGCTGTGGGCGTATTTGTGTAGTGTTGGATATGCTGGTGCTAATACCAATATTTGGCACTAGCACCACGCACAATCCCAGTGCACACACATGAAGTTTCTTAACTGCTGTGGGCGTATTTGTGTAGTGTTGGATATGCTGGTGAAAATATAAATATTTGGCATTAGCACCACGCACATTCCCAATGGACACACATGAAATTTCTTCACTACTGTGGGCGTATACGCGTAGTGTTGGATATGCTGGTGCTAATACCAATATTAGACACTAGCACAACGCACATTCCCAGTGAACACACATGAAGTCTCTGAAGTGCTGTGGGCGTATTTGTGTAGTGTTCGATATTCTAGTGCTAATACCAATATTTGGCACTAGCACCACGCACATTCCCAGTGGAAACACATTAAGTTTCTGAAGTGCTGTGGGCGTATTTGTGTAGCGTTGGATATGCTGGTGCTAAAACCAATATTTGGCGCTAACACCACGCGCATTCCCTCACATGAAGTTTCTAAAGTGTTGCGGGCATATCTGTGTAGTTTTAAACATGTTGGTGTAAAGACAATAATTTTGCTAATTGTTATCGTAGTATAACCCTAACCCTAACCCTAACCCTAACCCTAACCCCTACGCACAGTCCGAGTGGAAACACGTGAAGGTTCTGAAGGGCTGTGGGCGTATTTGTGTAGTGCAGGAAATGCAGGTGCTAATATAAACATTTGGCACTAGCACCACGCACATTCCCAGTGGACACACATGAAGTTTCTGAAGTGCTGTGGGCGCATTTGTGTAGTGTTGGATATGCTGGTGCTAATACCAATATTTGGCACTAGCACCACGCACGTTCCCAGTGGACACACATGACCTTTCTGAAGTTCTGTGGGCGTATTTGTGTAGTGTTGGATATGCTGGTGCTAATACCAATATTAGGCACTAGCACCACGCTCATTCAAAGTGGACACACATGAAGTCTCTGAAGTGCTGTGGGCGTATTTGTGTAGTGTTGGATATGCTGGTGCTAATACCAATATTAGGCACTAGCACCACGCACATTCCTAGTGGACACACATGAAGTCTCTGAAGTGCTGTGGGCGTATTTGTGTAGTGTTGGATATGCTGGTGCTAATACCAATATTAGGCACTAGCACCACGCTCATTCAAAGTGGACACACATGAAGTTTCTGAAGTTCTGTGGGCGTATTTGTGTAGTGTTGGATATGCTGGTGCTAATACCAATATTTGGCACTAGCACCACGCACATTCCTAGTGGACACACATGAAGTCTCTGAAGTGCTGTGGGCGTATATGTGTAGTGTTGGATATGTTGGTGCTAAAACCAATATTTGGCACTAGCACCACGCACAATCCCAGTGGACACACATGAAGTTTCTCAAGTGCTGTGGGCATATTTGTGTAGTGTTGGATATGCTGGTGCTAATACCAATATTAGGCACTAGCACCATGCACATTCCCAGTGGACACTTATGAAGTTTTTGAAGTGCTGTGGGCGTATTTGTGTAGTGTTGGATATGCTGGTGCTAATACCAATATTTGGCACTAGTACCTCGCACATTCCCAGTGGACACACATGAAGTTTCTGAAGTGCTGTGGGCCTATTTGTGTAGTGTTGGATATGCTGGTGCTAATATCAATATTTGGCACTAGCACCACGCACATTCCCAGTGGACACACATGAAGTTTCTGAAGTGCTGTGGGCGTATTTGTGTAGTGTTGGATATCCTGGTGCTAATACCAATATTTGGTACTAGCACCACGCACATTAAAAGTGGACACACATGAAATTTCTTAACTACTGTGGGCGTATATGTGTAGTGTTGGATATGCTGGTGCTAATACCAATATTTGGTACTAGCACCACGCACATTCCCAGTGGACACTAATGAAGTTTCTGAAGTGCTGTGGGCATAATTGTGTAGTGTTGGATATGCTGGTGCTAATACCAATATTTGGCACTAGCACCACGCACATTCCCAGTGGACACACATGAAGTTTCTGAAGTGCTGTGGGCGTATTTGTGTAGTGTTGGATATCCTGGTGCTAATACCAATATTTGGTACTAGCACCACGCACATTAAAAGTGGACACACATGAAATTTCTTAACTACTGTGGGCGTATATGTGTAGTGTTGGATATGCTGGTGCTAATACCAATATTTGGTACTATCACCACGCACATTCCCAGTGGACACTTGTGAAGTTTCTGAAGTGCTGTGGGCATAATTGTGTAGTGTTGGATATGCTGGTGCTAATACCAATATTTGGCACTAGCACCACGCACATTCCCTATGTACACACATGAAGTTTCTTAACTGCTGTGGGCGTATTTGTGTAGTGTTGGATATGCTGGTGTAAATACCAATATTAGGCACTAGCACCACGCACATTCCCAGTGGACACACATGAAGTTTCTGAAGTGCTGTGGGCGTATTTGTGAAGTGTTGGATATGCTAGTGCTAATACCAATATTTGGTACTAGCACCACGCACATTCCCAGTGGACACACATGACCTTTCTGAAGTTCTGTGGGCGCATTTGTGTAGTGTTGGATATGCTGGTGCTAATACCAATATTTGGCACTAGCACCACGCACATTCCTAGTGGACACACATGAAGTTTCTCAAGTGCTGTGGGCATATTTGTGTAGTGTTGGATATGCTGGTGCTAATACCAATATTAGGCACTAGCACCATGCACATTCCCAGTGGACACTTATGAAGTTTTTGAAGTGCTGTGGGCGTATTTGTGTAGTGTTGGATATGCTGGTGCTAATACCAATATTTGGCACTAGTACCTCGCACATTCCCAGTGGACACACATGAAGTTTCTGAAGTGCTGTGGGCCTATTTGTGTAGTGTTGGATATGCTGGTGCTAATATCAATATTTGGCACTAGCACCACGCACATTCCCAGTGGACACACATGAAGTTTCTGAAGTGCTGTGGGCGTATTTGTGTAGTGTTGGATATCCTGGGGCTAATACCAATATTTGGTACTAGCACCACGCACATTAAAAGTGGACACACATGAAATTTCTTAACTACTGTGGGCGTATATGTGTAGTGTTGGATATGCTGGTGCTAATACCAATATTTGGTATTAGCACCACGCACATTCCCAGTGGACACTAATGAAGTTTCTGAAGTGCTGTGGGCATAATTGTGTAGTGTTGGATATGCTGGTGCTAATACCAATATTTGGCACTAGCACCACGCACATTCCCAGTGGACACACATGAAGTTTCTCAAGTGCTGTGGGCATATTTGTGTAGTGTTGGATATGCTGGTGCTAATACCAATATTAGGCACTAGCACCATGCACATTCCCAGTGGACACTGATGAAGTTTTTGAAGTGCTGTGGGCGTATTTGTGTAGTGTTGGATATGCTGGTGCTAATACCAATATTTGGCACTAGTACCTCGCACATTCCCAGTGGACACACATGAAGTTTCTGAAGTGCTGTGGGCCTATTTGTGTAGTGTTGGATATGCTGGTGCTAATATCAATATTTGGCACTAGCACCACGCACATTCCCAGTGGACACACATGAAGTTTCTGAAGTGCTGTGGGCGTATATGTGTAGTGTTGTATATCCTGGTGCTAATACCAATATTTGGTACTAGCACCACGCACATTAAAAGTGGACACACATGAAATTTCTTAACTACTGTGGGCGTATATGTGTAGTGTTGGATATGCTGGTGCTAATACCAATATTTGGTACTAGCACCACGCACATTCCCAGTGGACACTAATGAAGTTTCTGAAGTGCTGTGGGCATAATTGTGTAGTGTTGGATATGCTGGTGCTAATACCAATATTTGGCACTAGCACCACGCACATTCCCAGTGGACACACATGAAGTTTCTGAAGTGCTGTGGGCGTATTTGTGTAGTGTTGGATATCCTGGTGCTAATACCAATATTTGGTACTAGCACCACGCACATTAAAAGTGGACACACATGAAATTTCTTAACTACTGTGGGCGTATATGTGTAGTGTTGGATATGCTGGTGCTAATACCAATATTTGGTACTAGCACCACGCACATTCCCAGTGGACACTTATGAAGTTTCTGAAGTGCTGTGGGCATAATTGTGTAGTGTTGGATATGCTGGTGCTAATACCAATATTTGGCACTAGCACCACGCACATTCCCTATGTACACACATGAAGTTTCTTAACTGCTGTGGGCGTATTTGTGTAGTGTTGGATATGCTGGTGTAAATACCAATATTAGGCACTAGCACCACGCACATTCCCAGTGGACACACATGAAGTTTCTGAAGTGCTGTGGGCGTATTTGTGAAGTGTTGGATATGCTAGTGCTAATACCAATATTTGGTACTAGCACCACGCACATTCCCAGTGGACACACATGACCTTTCTGAAGTTCTGTGGGCGCATTTGTGTAGTGTTGGATATGCTGGTGCTAATACCAATATTTGGCACTAGCACCACGCACATTCCTAGTGGACACACATGAAGTTTCTGAAGTGCTGTGGGCGTATTTGTGTAGTGTTGGATATGCTGGTGCTAATACCAATATTAGGCACTAGCACCACGCACATTCCCAGTGGACACACATGAAGTTTCTCAAGTGCTGTGGGCGTATTTGGGAAGTGTTGGATATGCTGGTGCTAATACCAATATTTGGTACTAGCACCACGCACATTCCCAGTGGACACTTATGAAGTTTCTGAAGTGCTGTGGGCATATTTGTGTAGTGTTGGATATGCTGGTGCTAATACCAATATTTGGCACTAGCACCCCGTACATTCCCAATGTACACACATGAAGTTTCTTAACTGCTGTGGGCGTATTTGTGTAGTGTTGGATATGCTGGTGCTAATACCAATATTTGGCACTAGCACCACGCACATTCCCAGTGGACACACATGAAGTTTCTCAAGTGCTGTGGGCATATTTGTGTAGTGTTGGATATGCTGGTGCTAATACAAATATTTGGCACTAGCACCACGCACATTCCCAGTGGACACACATGACCTTTATGAAGTGCTGTGGGCGTATTTGTGTAGTGTTGGATATGCTGGTGCTAATACCAATATTTGGCACTAGCACCACGCACAATCCCAGTGGACACACATGAAGTTTCTTAACTGCTGTGGGCGTATTTGTGTAGTGTTGGATATGCTGGTGAAAATATAAATATTTGGCATTAGCACCACGCACATTCCCAGTGGACACACATGAAATTTCTTAACTACTGTGGGCGTATACGCGTAGTGTTGGATATGCTGGTGCTAATACCAATATTTGACACTAGCACCACGCACATTCCCAGTTTACACACATGAAGTTTCTCAAGTGCTGTGGGCGTATTTGTGAAGTGTTGGATATGCTGGTGCTAATACCAATATTTGGTACTAGCACCACGCACATTCCCAGTGGACACAAATGAAGTTTCTCAAGTGCTGTGGGCATATTTGTGTAGTGTTGGATATGCTGGTGCTAATACCAATATTTGGCACTAGCACCATGTACATTCCCAATGCACACACATGAAGTTTCTTAACTGCTGTGGGCGTATTTGTGTAGTGTTGGATATGCTGGTGCTAATACCAATATTTGGCACTAGCACCACGCACGTTCCCAGTGGACACACATGACCTTTCTGAAGTTCTGTGGGCGTATTTGTGTAGTGTTGGATATGCTGGTGCTAATACCAATATTAGGCACTAGCACCACGCTCATTCAAAGTGGACACACATGAAGTCTCTGAAGTGCTGTGGGCGTATTTGTGTAGTGTTGGATATGCTGGTGCTAATACCAATATTAGGCACTAGCACCACGCACATTCCTAGTGGACACACATGAAGTCTCTGAAGTGCTGTGGGCGTATTTGTGTAGTGTTGGATATGCTGGTGCTAATACCAATATTAGGCACTAGCACCACGCTCATTCAAAGTGGACACACATGAAGTTTCTGAAGTTCTGTGGGCGTATTTGTGTAGTGTTGGATATGCTGGTGCTAATACCAATATTTGGCACTAGCACCACGCACATTCCTAGTGGACACACATGAAGTCTCTGAAGTGCTGTGGGCGTATATGTGTAGTGTTGGATATGTTGGTGCTAAAACCAATATTTGGCACTAGCACCACGCACAATCCCAGTGGACACACATGAAGTTTCTCAAGTGCTGTGGGCATATTTGTGTAGTGTTGGATATGCTGGTGCTAATACCAATATTAGGCACTAGCACCATGCACATTCCCAGTGGACACTTATGAAGTTTTTGAAGTGCTGTGGGCGTATTTGTGTAGTGTTGGATATGCTGGTGCTAATACCAATATTTGGCACTAGTACCTCGCACATTCCCAGTGGACACACATGAAGTTTCTGAAGTGCTGTGGGCCTATTTGTGTAGTGTTGGATATGCTGGTGCTAATATCAATATTTGGCACTAGCACCACGCACATTCCCAGTGGACACACATGAAGTTTCTGAAGTGCTGTGGGCGTATTTGTGTAGTGTTGGATATCCTGGTGCTAATACCAATATTTGGTACTAGCACCACGCACATTAAAAGTGGACACACATGAAATTTCTTAACTACTGTGGGCGTATATGTGTAGTGTTGGATATGCTGGTGCTAATACCAATATTTGGTACTAGCACCACGCACATTCCCAGTGGACACTAATGAAGTTTCTGAAGTGCTGTGGGCATAATTGTGTAGTGTTGGATATGCTGGTGCTAATACCAATATTTGGCACTAGCACCACGCACATTCCCAGTGGACACACATGAAGTTTCTGAAGTGCTGTGGGCGTATTTGTGTAGTGTTGGATATCCTGGTGCTAATACCAATATTTGGTACTAGCACCACGCACATTAAAAGTGGACACACATGAAATTTCTTAACTACTGTGGGCGTATATGTGTAGTGTTGGATATGCTGGTGCTAATACCAATATTTGGTACTAGCACCACGCACATTCCCAGTGGACACTTGTGAAGTTTCTGAAGTGCTGTGGGCATAATTGTGTAGTGTTGGATATGCTGGTGCTAATACCAATATTTGGCACTAGCACCACGCACATTCCCTATGTACACACATGAAGTTTCTTAACTGCTGTGGGCGTATTTGTGTAGTGTTGGATATGCTGGTGTAAATACCAATATTAGGCACTAGCACCACGCACATTCCCAGTGGACACACATGAAGTTTCTGAAGTGCTGTGGGCGTATTTGTGAAGTGTTGGATATGCTAGTGCTAATACCAATATTTGGTACTAGCACCACGCACATTCCCAGTGGACACACATGACCTTTCTGAAGTTCTGTGGGCGCATTTGTGTAGTGTTGGATATGCTGGTGCTAATACCAATATTTGGCACTAGCACCACGCACATTCCTCGTGGACACACATGAAGTTTCTCAAGTGCTGTGGGCATATTTGTGTAGTGTTGGATATGCTGGTGCTAATACCAATATTAGGCACTAGCACCATGCACATTCCCAGTGGACACTTATGAAGTTTTTGAAGTGCTGTGGGCGTATTTGTGTAGTGTTGGATATGCTGGTGCTAATACCAATATTTGGCACTAGTACCTCGCACATTCCCAGTGGACACACATGAAGTTTCTGAAGTGCTGTGGGCCTATTTGTGTAGTGTTGGATATGCTGGTGCTAATATCAATATTTGGCACTAGCACCACGCACATTCCCAGTGGACACACATGAAGTTTCTGAAGTGCTGTGGGCGTATTTGTGTAGTGTTGGATATCCTGGGGCTAATACCAATATTTGGTACTAGCACCACGCACATTAAAAGTGGACACACATGAAATTTCTTAACTACTGTGGGCGTATATGTGTAGTGTTGGATATGCTGGTGCTAATACCAATATTTGGTATTAGCACCACGCACATTCCCAGTGGACACTAATGAAGTTTCTGAAGTGCTGTGGGCATAATTGTGTAGTGTTGGATATGCTGGTGCTAATACCAATATTTGGCACTAGCACCACGCACATTCCCAGTGGACACACATGAAGTTTCTCAAGTGCTGTGGGCATATTTGTGTAGTGTTGGATATGCTGGTGCTAATACCAATATTAGGCACTAGCACCATGCACATTCCCAGTGGACACTGATGAAGTTTTTGAAGTGCTGTGGGCGTATTTGTGTAGTGTTGGATATGCTGGTGCTAATACCAATATTTGGCACTAGTACCTCGCACATTCCCAGTGGACACACATGAAGTTTCTGAAGTGCTGTGGGCCTATTTGTGTAGTGTTGGATATGCTGGTGCTAATATCAATATTTGGCACTAGCACCACGCACATTCCCAGTGGACACACATGAAGTTTCTGAAGTGCTGTGGGCGTATATGTGTAGTGTTGGATATCCTGGTGCTAATACCAATATTTGGTACTAGCACCACGCACATTAAAAGTGGACACACATGAAATTTCTTAACTACTGTGGGCGTATATGTGTAGTGTTGGATATGCTGGTGCTAATACCAATATTTGGTACTAGCACCACGCACATTCCCAGTGGACACTAATGAAGTTTCTGAAGTGCTGTGGGCATAATTGTGTAGTGTTGGATATGCTGGTGCTAATACCAATATTTGGCACTAGCACCACGCACATTCCCAGTGGACACACATGAAGTTTCTGAAGTGCTGTGGGCGTATTTGTGTAGTGTTGGATATCCTGGTGCTAATACCAATATTTGGTACTAGCACCACGCACATTAAAAGTGGACACACATGAAATTTCTTAACTACTGTGGGCGTATATGTGTAGTGTTGGATATGCTGGTGCTAATACCAATATTTGGTACTAGCACCACGCACATTCCCAGTGGACACTTATGAAGTTTCTGAAGTGCTTTGGGCATAATTGTGTAGTGTTGGATATGCTGGTGCTAATACCAATATTTGGCACTAGCACCACGCACATTCCCTATGTACACACATGAAGTTTCTTAACTGCTGTGGGCGTATTTGTGTAGTGTTGGATATGCTGGTGTAAATACCAATATTAGGCACTAGCACCACGCACATTCCCAGTGGACACACATGAAGTTTCTGAAGTGCTGTGGGCGTATTTGTGAAGTGTTGGATATGCTAGTGCTAATACCAATATTTGGTACTAGCACCACGCACATTCCCAGTGGACACACATGACCTTTCTGAAGTTCTGTGGGCGCATTTGTGTAGTGTTGGATATGCTGGTGCTAATACCAATATTTGGCACTAGCACCACGCACATTCCTAGTGGACACACATGAAGTTTCTGAAGTGCTGTGGGCGTATTTGTGTAGTGTTGGATATGCTGGTGCTAATACCAATATTAGGCACTAGCACCACGCACATTCCCAGTGGACACACATGAAGTTTCTCAAGTGCTGTGGGCGTATTTGGGAAGTGTTGGATATGCTGGTGCTAATACCAATATTTGGTACTAGCACCACGCACATTCCCAGTGGACACTTATGAAGTTTCTGAAGTGCTGTGGGCATATTTGTGTAGTGTTGGATATGCTGGTGCTAATACCAATATTTGGCACTAGCACCCCGTACATTCCCAATGTACACACATGAAGTTTCTTAACTGCTGTGGGCGTATTTGTGTAGTGTTGGATATGCTGGTGCTAATACCAATATTTGGCACTAGCACCACGCACATTCCCAGTGGACACACATGAAGTTTCTCAAGTGCTGTGGGCATATTTGTGTAGTGTTGGATATGCTGGTGCTAATACAAATATTTGGCACTAGCACCACGCACATTCCCAGTGGACACACATGACCTTTATGAAGTGCTGTGGGCGTATTTGTGTAGTGTTGGATATGCTGGTGCTAATACCAATATTTGGCACTAGCACCACGCACAATCCCAGTGGACACACATGAAGTTTCTTAACTGCTGTGGGCGTATTTGTGTAGTGTTGGATATGCTGGTGAAAATATAAATATTTGGCATTAGCACCACGCACATTCCCAGTGGACACACATGAAATTTCTTAACTACTGTGGGCGTATACGCGTAGTGTTGGATATGCTGGTGCTAATACCAATATTTGACACTAGCACCACGCACATTCCCAGTGGACACACATGAAGTTTCTCAAGTGCTGTGGGCGTATTTGTGAAGTGTTGGATATGCTGGTGCTAATACCAATATTTGGTACTAGCACCACGCACATTCCCAGTGGACACAAATGAAGTTTCTCAAGTGCTGTGGGCATATTTGTGTAGTGTTGGATATGCTGGTGCTAATACCAATATTTGGCACTAGCACCATGTACATTCCCAATGCACACACATGAAGTTTCTTAACTGCTGTGGGCGTATTTGTGTAGTGTTGGATATGCTGGTGCTAATACCAATTTTTGACACTAGCACAACGCACATTCCCAGTGGACACACATGAAGTTTCTGAAGTGCTGTGGGTGTATTTGTGTAGTGTTGGATATGCTGGTGCTAATACCAATATTTGGCGCTAACACCACGCGCATTCCCTCACTTGAAGTTTCTAAAGTGTTGCGGGCATATCTGTGTAGTTTTAAACATGTTGGTGTAAAGACAATAATTTTGCTAATTGTTATCTTAGTATAACCCTATCCCTAACCCTAACCCTAACCCTAACCCCTACGCACAGTCCGAGTGGAAACACATGAAGGTTCTGAAGGGCTGTGGGCGTATTTGTGTAGTGCAGGAAATGCAGGTGCTAATATAAACATTTGGCACTAGCACCACGCACATTCCCAGTGGACACACATGAAGTTTCTGAAGTGCTGTGGGCGCATTTGTGTAGTGTTGGATATCCTGGTGCTAATACCAATATTTGGCACTAGCACCACGCACGTTCCCAGTGGACACACATGACCTTTCTGAAGTTCTGTGGGCGTATTTGTGTAGTGTTGGATATGCTGGTGCAAATACCAATATTAGGCACTAGCACCACGCTCATTCAAAGTGGACACACATGAAGTTTCTGAAGTGCTGTGGGCGTATTTCTGTAGTGTTGGATATGCTGGTGCTAATACCAATATTAGGCACTAGCACCACGCACATTCCTAGTGGACACACATGAAGTCTCTGAAGTGCTGTGTGCGTATTTGTGTAGTGTTGGATATGCTGGTGCTAATACCAATATTAGGCACTAGCACCACGCTCATTCAAAGTGGACACACATGAAGTTTCTGAAGTGCTGTGGGCGTATTTGTGTAGTGTTGGATATGCTGGTGCTAATACCAATATTAGGCACTAGCACCACGCACATTCCTAGTGGACACACATGAAGTCTCTGAAGTGCTGTGGGCGTATTTGTGTAGTGTTGGATATGCTGGTGCTAATACCAATATTTGGCACTAGCACCACGCACAATCCCAGTAGACACACATGAAGTTTCTTAACTGCTGTGGGCGTATTTGTGTAGTGTTGGATATGCTGGTGAAAATATAAATATTTGGCATTAGCACCACGCACATTCCCAGTGGACACACATGAAATTTCTTAACTACTGTGGGCGTATACGCGTAGTGTTGGATATGCTGGTGCTAATACCAATATTTGACACTAGCACCACGCACATTCCCAGTGGACACACATGAAGTTTCTGAAGTGCTGTGGGCGTATTTGTGTAGTGTTGGATATGCTGGTGCTAATACAAATATTTGGCACTAGTACCTCGCACATTCCCAGTGGACACACATGAAGTTTCTGAAGTGCTGTGGGCGTATTTGTGTAGTGTTGGATATGCTGGTGCTAATATCAATATTAGGCACTAGCACCACGCACATTCCCAGTGGACACACATGAAGTTTCTGAAGTGCTGTGGGCGTATTTGTGTAGTGTTGGATATGAGGGTGCTAATACCAATATTTGGCACTAGCACCACGCACATTCCCAGTGGACACACATGACGTTTCTGAAGTGCTGTGTGCGTATTTGTGTAGTGTTGGATATGCTGGTGCTAATACCAATATTTGGTACTAGCACCACACACATTCCCAATGTACACACATGAAGTTTCTTAACTGCTGTGGGCGTATTTGTGTAGTTTTGGATATGCTGGTGCAAATACCAATATTAGGCACTAGCACCACGCACATTCCCAGTGGACACACATGAAAATTTCTTTACTGTGGGCGTATATGTGTAGTGTTGGATATGCTGGTGCTAATACCAATATTAGGCACTAGCGCCACGCTCATTCAAAGTGGACACACATGAAGTTTCTGAAGTGCTGTGGGCGTATTTGTGTAGTGTTGGATATGCTGGTGCTAGTACCAATATTAGGCACTAGCACCACGCACATTCCTAGTGGACACACATGAAGTCTCTGAAGTGCTGTGGGCGTATTTGTGTAGTGTTGGATATGCTGGTGCTAATACCAATATTTGGCACTAGCACCACGCACATTCCCAGTGGACACACATGAAGTTTCTCAAGTGCTGTGGGCGTATTTGTGAAGTGTTGGATATGCTGGTGCTAATACCAATATTTGGTACTAGCACCACGCACATTCCCAGTGGACACAAATGAAGTTTCTCAAGTGCTGTGGGCATATTTGTGTAGTGTTGGATATGCTGGTGCTAATACCAATATTTGGCACTAGCACCATGTACATTCCCAATGCACACACATGAAGTTTCTTAACTGCTGTGGGCGTATTTGTGTAGTGTTGGATATGCTGGTGCTAATACCAATTTTTGACACTAGCACAACGCACATTCCCAGTGGACACACATGAAGTTTCTGAAGTGCTGTGGGTGTATTTGTGTAGTGTTGGATATGCTGGTGCTAATACCAATATTTGGCGCTAACACCACGCGCATTCCCTCACTTGAAGTTTCTAAAGTGTTGCGGGCATATCTGTGTAGTTTTAAACATGTTGGTGTAAAGACAATAATTTTGCTAATTGTTATCTTAGTATAACCCTATCCCTAACCCTAACCCTAACCCTAACCCCTACGCACAGTCCGAGTGGAAACACATGAAGGTTCTGAAGTGCTGTGGGCGTATTTGTGTAGTGTTGGATATGCTGGTGCTAATACCAATATTAGGCACTAGCACCACGCACATTCCTAGTGGACACACATGAAGTCTCTGAAGTGCTGTGGGCGTATTTGTGTAGTGTTGGATATGCTGGTGCTAATACCAATATTTGGCACTAGCACCACGCACAATCCCAGTAGACACACATGAAGTTTCTTAACTGCTGTGGGCGTATTTGTGTAGTGTTGGATATGCTGGTGAAAATATAAATATTTGGCATTAGCACCACGCACATTCCCAGTGGACACACATGAAATTTCTTAACTACTGTGGGCGTATACGCGTAGTGTTGGATATGCTGGTGCTAATACCAATATTTGACACTAGCACCACGCACATTCCCAGTGGACACACATGAAGTTTCTGAAGTGCTGTGGGCGTATTTGTGTAGTGTTGGATATGCTGGTGCTAATACAAATATTTGGCACTAGTACCTCGCACATTCCCAGTGGACACACATGAAGTTTCTGAAGTGCTGTGGGCGTATTTGTGTAGTGTTGGATATGCTGGTGCTAATATCAATATTAGGCACTAGCACCACGCACATTCCCAGTGGACACACATGAAGTTTCTGAAGTGCTGTGGGCGTATTTGTGTAGTGTTGGATATGAGGGTGCTAATACCAATATTTGGCACTAGCACCACGCACATTCCCAGTGGACACACATGAAGTTTCTGAAGTGCTGTGTGCGTATTTGTGTAGTGTTGGATATGCTGGTGCTAATACCAATATTTGGTACTAGCACCACGCACATTCCCAATGTACACACATGAAGTTTCTTAACTGCTGTGGGCGTATTTGTGTAGTTTTGGATATGCTGGTGCAAATACCAATATTAGGCACTAGCACCACGCACATTCCCAGTGGACACACATGAAAATTTCTTTACTGTGGGCGTATATGTGTAGTGTTGGATATGCTGGTGCTAATACCAATATTTGGCACTAGCACCACGCTCATTCAAAGTGGACACACATGAAGTTTCTGAAGTGCTGTGGGCGTATTTGTGTAGTGTTGGATATGCTGGTGCTAGTACCAATATTAGGCACTAGCACCACGCACATTCCTAGTGGACACACATGAAGTCTCTGAAGTGCTGTGGGCGTATTTGTGTAGTGTTGGATATGCTGGTGCTAATACCAATATTTGGCACTAGCACCACGCACATTCCCAGTGGACACACATGAAGTTTCTCAAGTGCTGTGGGCGTATTTGTGAAGTGTTGGATATGCTGGTGCTAATACCAATATTTGGTACTAGCACCACGCACATTCCCAGTGGACACAAATGAAGTTTCTCAAGTGCTGTGGGCATATTTGTGTAGTGTTGGATATGCTGGTGCTAATACCAATATTTGGCACTAGCACCATGTACATTCCCAATGCACACACATGAAGTTTCTTAACTGCTGTGGGCGTATTTGTGTAGTGTTGGATATGCTGGTGCTAATACCAATTTTTGACACTAGCACAACGCACATTCCCAGTGGACACACATGAAGTTTCTGAAGTGCTGTGGGTGTATTTGTGTAGTGTTGGATATGCTGGTGCTAATACCAATATTTGGCGCTAACACCACGCGCATTCCCTCACTTGAAGTTTCTAAAGTGTTGCGGGCATATCTGTGTAGTTTTAAACATGTTGGTGTAAAGACAATAATTTTGCTAATTGTTATCTTAGTATAACCCTATCCCTAACCCTAACCCTATCCCTAACCCCTACGCACAGTCCGAGTGGAAACACATGAAGGTTCTGAAGTGCTGTGGGCGTATTTGTGTAGTGTTGGATATGAGGGTGCTAATACCAATATTAGGCACTAGCACCACGCACATTCCTAGTGGACACACATGAAGTCTCTGAAGTGCTGTGGGCGTATTTGTGTAGTGTTGGATATGCTGGTGCTAATACCAATATTTGGCACTAGCACCACGCACAATCCCAGTAGACACACATGAAGTTTCTTAACTGCTGTGGGCGTATTTGTGTAGTGTTGGATATGCTGGTGAAAATATAAATATTTGGCATTAGCACCACGCACATTCCCAGTGGACACACATGAAATTTCTTAACTACTGTGGGCGTATACGCGTAGTGTTGGATATGCTGGTGCTAATACCAATATTTGACACTAGCACCACGCACATTCCCAGTGGACACACATGAAGTTTCTCAAGTGCTGTGGGCGTATTTGTGAAGTGTTGGATATGCTGGTGCTAATACCAATATTTGGTACTAGCACCACGCACATTCCCAGTGGACACAAATGAAGTTTCTCAAGTGCTGTGGGCATATTTGTGTAGTGTTGGATATGCTGGTGCTAATACCAATATTTGGCACTAGCACCATGTACATTCCCAATGCACACACATGAAGTTTCTTAACTGCTGTGGGCGTATTTGTGTAGTGTTGGATATGCTGGTGCTAATACCAATTTTTGACACTAGCACAACGCACATTCCCAGTGGACACACATGAAGTTTCTGAAGTGCTGTGGGTGTATTTGTGTAGTGTTGGATATGCTGGTGCTAATACCAATATTTGGCGCTAACACCACGCGCATTCCCTCACTTGAAGTTTCTAAAGTGTTGCGGGCATATCTGTGTAGTTTTAAACATGTTGGTGTAAAGACAATAATTTTGCTAATTGTTATCTTAGTATAACCCTATATCTAACCCTAACCCTAACCCTAACCCCTACGCACAGTCCGAGTGGAAACACATGAAGGTTCTGAAGGGCTGTGGGCGTATTTGTGTAGTGCAGGAAATGATGGTGCTAATATAAACATTTGGCACTAGCACCACGCACATTCCCAGTGGACACACATGAAGTTTCTGAAGTGCTGTGGGCGCATTTGTGTAGTGTTGGATATGCTGGTGCTAATACCAATATTTGGCACTAGCACCACGCACATTCCCAGTGGACACACATGAAGTTTGTGAAGTGCTGTGGGCGTATTTGTGTAGTGTTGGATATGCTGGTGCTAATACCAATATTTGGCACTAGCACCACGCACATTCCCAGTGGACACACATGAAGTTTCTCAAGTGCTGTGGGCGTATTTGTGTAGTGTTGGATATGCTGGTGCTAATACCAATATTTGGCACTAGCACCACGCACATTCCCAGTGGACACACATGAAGTTTCTGAAGTGCTGTGGGCGTATTTGTGTAGTGTTGGATATGCTGGTGAAAATATAAATATTTGGCATTAGCACCACGCACATTCCCAGTGGACACACATGAAATTTCTTAACTTCTGTGGGCGTATACGCGTAGTGTTGGATATGCTGGTGCTAATACCAATATTTGACACTAGCACAACGCACATTCCCAGTGGACACACATGAAGTGTCTGAAGTGCTGTGGGCGTATTTGTGTAGTGTTGGATATGCTAGTGCTAATACCAATATTTGACACTAGCACAACGCACATTCCCAGTGGACACACATGAAGTTTCTGAAGTGCTGCGGGTGTATTTGTGTAGTGTTGGATATGCTGGTGCTAATACCAATATTTGGCACTAGCACCACGCACATTCCCAGTGGACACATATGAAGTTTCTGAAGTGCTGTGGGCGTATTTGTGTAGTGATGGATATCCTGGTGCTAATACCAATATTTGGCACTAGCACCACGCACATTAAAAGTGGACACACATGAAATTTCTTAACTACTGTGGGCGTATATGTTTAGTGTTGGATATGCTGGTACTAATACCAATATTTGGCACTAGCACCATGTACATTCCCAATGTACACACATGAAGTTTCTTAACTACTGTGGGCGTATTTGTGTAGTGTTGGATATGCTGGTGCTAATACCAATATTTGACACTAGCACAACGCACATTCCCAGTGGACACACATGAAGTTTCTGAAGTGCTGTGGGTGTATTTGTGTAGTGTTGGATATCCTGGTGCTAATACCAATATTTGGCACTAGCACCACGCACATTCCCAGTGGACACACATGAAATTTCTTTACTGTGGGCGTATATGTGTAGTGTTGGATATCCTGGTGCTAATGCCAATATTTGGCACTAGCACCTCGCACATTCCCAGTGGACACACATGAAGTTTCTGAAGTGCTGTGGGCGTATTTGTGAAGTGTTGGATATGCTGATGCTAATACCAATATTTGGCACTAGCACCACGCACATTCCCAGTGGACACACATGACCTTACTGAAGTGCTGTGGGCGTATTTGTGTAGTGTTGGATATGCTGGTGCTAATACCAATATTTGGCACTAGCACCACGCACATTCCCAGTGGACACACATGAAGTTTCTGAAGTGCTGTGGGTGTATTTGTGTAGTGTTGGATATGCTGGTGCTAATACCAATATTTGGCGCTAACACCACGCGCATTCCCTCACTTGAAGTTTCTAAAGTGTTGCGGGCATATCTGTGTAGTTTTAAACATGTTGGTGTAAAGACAATAATTTTGCTAATTGTTATCTTAGTATAACCCTATCCCTAACCCTAACCCTAACCCTAACCCCTACGCACAGTCCGAGTGGAAACACATGAAGGTTCTGAAGGGCTGTGGGCGTATTTGTGTAGTGCAGGAAATGATGGTGCTAATATAAACATTTGGCACTAGCACCACGCACATTCCCAGTGGACACACATGAAGTTTCTGAAGTGCTGTGGGCGCATTTGTGTAGTGTTGGATATGCTGGTGCTAATACCAATATTTGGCACTAGCACCACGCACATTCCCAGTGGACACACATGAAGTTTGTGAAGTGCTGTGGGCGTATTTGTGTAGTGTTGGATATGCTGGTGCTAATACCAATATTTGGCACTAGCACCACGCACATTCCCAGTGGACACACATGAAGTTTCTCAAGTGCTGTGGGCGTATTTGTGTAGTGTTGGATATGCTGGTGCTAATACCAATATTTGGCACTAGCACCACGCACATTCCCAGTGGACACACATGAAGTTTCTGAAGTGCTGTGGGCGTATTTGTGTAGTGTTGGATATGCTGGTGAAAATATAAATATTTGGCATTAGCACCACGCACATTCCCAGTGGACACACATGAAATTTCTTAACTTCTGTGGGCGTATACGCGTAGTGTTGGATATGCTGGTGCTAATACCAATATTTGACACTAGCACAACGCACATTCCCAGTGGACACACATGAAGTGTCTGAAGTGCTGTGGGCGTATTTGTGTAGTGTTGGATATGCTAGTGCTAATACCAATATTTGACACTAGCACAACGCACATTCCCAGTGGACACACATGAAGTTTCTGAAGTGCTGCGGGTGTATTTGTGTAGTGTTGGATATGCTGGTGCTAATACCAATATTTGGCACTAGCACCACGCACATTCCCAGTGGACACATATGAAGTTTCTGAAGTGCTGTGGGCGTATTTGTGTAGTGATGGATATCCTGGTGCTAATACCAATATTTGGCACTAGCACCACGCACATTAAAAGTGGACACACATGAAATTTCTTAACTACTGTGGGCGTATATGTTTAGTGTTGGATATGCTGGTACTAATACCAATATTTGGCACTAGCACCATGTACATTCCCAATGTACACACATGAAGTTTCTTAACTACTGTGGGCGTATTTGTGTAGTGTTGGATATGCTGGTGCTAATACCAATATTTGACACTAGCACAACGCACATTCCCAGTGGACACACATGAAGTTTCTGAAGTGCTGTGGGTGTATTTGTGTAGTGTTGGATATCCTGGTGCTAATACCAATATTTGGCACTAGCACCACGCACATTCCCAGTGGACACACATGAAATTTCTTTACTGTGGGCGTATATGTGTAGTGTTGGATATCCTGGTGCTAATGCCAATATTTGGCACTAGCACCTCGCACATTCCCAGTGGACACACATGAAGTTTCTGAAGTGCTGTGGGCGTATTTGTGAAGTGTTGGATATGCTGATGCTAATACCAATATTTGGCACTAGCACCACGCACATTCCCAGTGGACACACATGACCTTACTGAAGTGCTGTGGGCGTATTTGTGTAGTGTTGGATATGCTGGTGCTAATACCAATATTTGGCACTAGCACCACGCACATTCCCAGTGGACACACATGAAGTTTCTGAAGTGCTGTGGGGGTATTTGTGTAGTGTTAAATATGCTGGTGCTAATACCAATATTTGGCACTAGCACCACGCACATTCCCAGTGGACACACATGAAGTTTCTGAAGTGCTGTGGGCGTATATGTGTAGTGTTGGATATCCTGGTGCTAATACCAATATTTGGCACTAGCACCACGCACATTCCCAGTGGACACACATGAAGTTTATGAAGTGCTGTGGGCGTATTTGTGTAGTGTTGGATATGCTGGTGCTAATACCAATATTTGGCACTAGCACCACGCACATTCCCAGTGGACACACATGAAATTTCTTTACTGTGGGCGTATATGTGTAGTGTTGGATATCCTGGTGCTAATACCAATATTTGGCACTAGCACCACGCACATTCCCAGTGGACACACATGAAGTTTCTCAATTGCTGTAGGCGTATTTGTGTAGTGTTGGATATGCTGGTGCTAATACCAATATTTGGCACTAGCACCACGCACATTCCCAGTGGAAACACATGAAGTTTCTTAAGTGCTGTGGGCGTTTTTGTGTAGTGTTGGATATGCTGGTGCTAATACCAATATTTGGCACTAGCACCACGCACATTCCCAGTGGAGAAACATGAAGTTTCTGAAGTGCTGTGGGCGTGTTTGTGAAGTGTTAGATATGCTGGTGCTAATACCAATATTTGGTACTAGCACCACGCACATTCCCAGTGGACACACATGAAGTTTCTCAAGTGCTGTGGGCATATTTGTGTAGTGTTGGATATGCTGGTTCTAATACCAATATTTGGCACTAGCACCATGCACATTCCCAATGTACACACATGAAGTTTCTTAACTGCTGTGGGCGTATTTGTGTAGTGTTGGATATGCTGGTGCTAATACCAATATTTGACACTAGCACAACGCACATTCCCAGTGGACACACATGAAGTTTCTGAAGTGCTGTGGGTGTATTTGTGTAGTGTTGGATATGCTGGTGCTAATACCAATATTTGGCACTAGCACCACACACATTCCCAGTGGACACACATGAAGTTTATGAAGTGCTGTGGGCGTATTTGTGTAGTGTTGGATATGCTGGTGCTAATACCAATATTTGGCACTAGCACCACGCACATTCCCAGTGGACCCACATGAAGTTTCTGAAGTGCTGTGGGCGTATTTGTGTAGTGTTGGATATGCTGGTGCTAATACCAATATTTGGCACTAGAACCACGCATATTCCCAGTGGACACACATGAAGTTTGTGAAGTGCTGTGGGCGTATTTGTGTAGTGTTGGATATGCTGGTGCTAATACCAATATTTGGCACTAGCACCACGCACATTCCCAGTGGACACAATTGAAGTTTCTCAAGTGCTGTGGGCGTATTTGTGTAGTGTTGGATATGCTGGTGCTAATACCAATATTTGGCACTAGAACCACGCACATTCCCAGTGGACACACATGACCTTTCTGAAGTGCTGTGGGCGTATTTGTGTAGTGTTGGATATGCTGGTGCTAGTACCAATATTTGGCAATAGTACCACGCACATTCCCAGTTGACACACATGAAGTTTCTGAAGTGCTGTGGGCGTATTTGTGTAGTGTTGGATATGCAGGTGCTAATACCAATATTGGGTACTCGCACCACGCACATTCCCAGTGGACACACATGAAGTTTCTTAACAACTTTGGGCGTATTTGTGTAATGTTGGATATGCTTGTGCTAATACCAATATTTGGCACTAGCACCACGCACATTCCCAGTGGACACACATGAAGTTTGTGAAGTGCTGTGGGCGTATTTGTGTAGTGTTGGATATGCTGGTGCTAATACCAATATTTGGCACTAGCACCACGCACATTCCCAGTGGACACACATGAAGTTTCTCAAGTGCTGTGGGCGTATTTGTGTAGTGTTGGATATGCTGGTGCTAATACCAATATTTGGCACTAGCACCACGCACATTCCCAGTGGACACACATGAAGTTTCTGAAGTGCTGTGGGCGTATTTGTGTAGTGTTGGATATGCTGGTGAAAATATAAATATTTGGCATTAGCACCACGCACATTCCCAGTGGACACACATGAAATTTCTTAACTTCTGTGGGCGTATACGCGTAGTGTTGGATATGCTGGTGCTAATACCAATATTTGACACTAGCACAACGCACATTCCCAGTGGACACACATGAAGTGTCTGAAGTGCTGTGGGCGTATTTGTGTAGTGTTGGATATGCTAGTGCTAATACCAATATTTGACACTAGCACAACGCACATTCCCAGTGGACACACATGAAGTTTCTGAAGTGCTGCGGGTGTATTTGTGTAGTGTTGGATATGCTGGTGCTAATACCAATATTTGGCACTAGCACCACGCACATTCCCAGTGGACACATATGAAGTTTCTGAAGTGCTGTGGGCGTATTTGTGTAGTGTTGGATATCCTGGTGCTAATACCAATATTTGGCACTAGCACCACGCACATTAAAAGTGGACACACATGAAATTTCTTAACTACTGTGGGCGTATATGTTTAGTGTTGGATATGCTGGTACTAATACCAATATTTGGCACTAGCACCATGTACATTCCCAATGTACACACATGAAGTTTCTTAACTACTGTGGGCGTATTTGTGTAGTGTTGGATATGCTGGTGCTAATACCAATATTTGACACTAGCACAACGCACATTCCCAGTGGACACACATGAAGTTTCTGAAGTGCTGTGGGTGTATTTGTGTAGTGTTGGATATCCTGGTGCTAATACCAATATTTGGCACTAGCACCACGCACATTCCCAGTGGACACACATGAAATTTCTTTACTGTGGGCGTATATGTGTAGTGTTGGATATCCTGGTGCTAATGCCAATATTTGGCACTAGCACCTCGCACATTCCCAGTGGACACACATGAAGTTTCTGAAGTGCTGTGGGCGTATTTGTGAAGTGTTGGATATGCTGATGCTAATACCAATATTTGGCACTAGCACCACGCACATTCCCAGTGGACACACATGACCTTACTGAAGTGCTGTGGGCGTATTTGTGTAGTGTTGGATATGCTGGTGCTAATACCAATATTTGGCACTAGCACCACGCACATTCCCAGTGGACACACATGAAGTTTCTGAAGTGCTGTGGGGGTATTTGTGTAGTGTTAAATATGCTGGTGCTAATACCAATATTTGGCACTAGCACCACGCACATTCCCAGTGGACACACATGAAGTTTCTGAAGTGCTGTGGGCGTATATGTGTAGTGTTGGATATCCTGGTGCTAATACCAATATTTGGCACTAGCACCACGCACATTCCCAGTGGACACACATGAAGTTTATGAAGTGCTGTGGGCGTATTTGTGTAGTGTTGGATATGCTGGTGCTAATACCAATATTTGGCACTAGCACCACGCACATTCCCAGTGGACACACATGAAATTTCTTTACTGTGGGCGTATATGTGTAGTGTTGGATATCCTGGTGCTAATACCAATATTTGGCACTAGCACCACGCACATTCCCAGTGGAAACACATGAAGTTTCTTAAGTGCTGTGGGCGTTTTTGTGTAGTGTTGGATATGCTGGTGCTAATACCAATATTTGGCACTAGCACCACGCACATTCCCAGTGGAGAAACATGAAGTTTCTGAAGTGCTGTGGGCGTGTTTGTGAAGTGTTAGATATGCTGGTGCTAATACCAATATTTGGTACTAGCACCACGCACATTCCCAGTGGACACACATGAAGTTTCTCAAGTGCTGTGGGCATATTTGTGTAGTGTTGGATATGCTGGTTCTAATACCAATATTTGGCACTAGCACCATGCACATTCCCAATGTACACACATGAAGTTTCTTAACTGCTGTGGGCGTATTTGTGTAGTGTTGGATATGCTGGTGCTAATACCAATATTTGACACTAGCACAACGCACATTCCCAGTGGACACACATGAAGTTTCTGAAGTGCTGTGGGTGTATTTGTGTAGTGTTGGATATGCTGGTGCTAATACCAATATTTGGCACTAGCACCACACACATTCCCAGTGGACACACATGAAGTTTATGAAGTGCTGTGGGCGTATTTGTGTAGTGTTGGATATGCTGGTGCTAATACCAATATTTGGCACTAGCACCACGCACATTCCCAGTGGACCCACATGAAGTTTCTGAAGTGCTGTGGGCGTATTTGTGTAGTGTTGGATATGCTGGTGCTAATACCAATATTTGGCACTAGAACCACGCATATTCCCAGTGGACACACATGAAGTTTGTGAAGTGCTGTGGGCGTATTTGTGTAGTGTTGGATATGCTGGTGCTAATACCAATATTTGGCACTAGCACCACGCACATTCCCAGTGGACACAATTGAAGTTTCTCAAGTGCTGTGGGCGTATTTGTGTAGTGTTGGATATGCTGGTGCTAATACCAATATTTGGCACTAGAACCACGCACATTCCCAGTGGACACACATGACCTTTCTGAAGTGCTGTGGGCGTATTTGTGTAGTGTTGGATATGCTGGTGCTAGTACCAATATTTGGCAATAGTACCACGCACATTCCCAGTTGACACACATGAAGTTTCTGAAGTGCTGTGGGCGTATTTGTGTAGTGTTGGATATGCAGGTGCTAATACCAATATTGGGTACTCGCACCACGCACATTCCCAGTGGACACACATGAAGTTTCTTAACAACTTTGGGCGTATTTGTGTAATGTTGGATATGCTTGTGCTAATACCAATATTTGGCACTAGCACCACGCACATTCCCAGTGGACACACATGACCTTACTGAAGTGCTGTGGGCGTATTTGTGTAGTGCTGGATATGCTGGTGCTAATACCAATATTTGGCACTAGCACCACGCACATTCCCAGTGGACACACATGAAGTTTCTGAAGTGCTGTGGGCGTATTTGTGTAGTGTTGTATATGCTGGTGCTAATACCAATATTTGGCACTAGCACCACGCACATTCCCAGTGGACACACATGAAGTTTGTGAAGGTCTGTGGGCGTATTTTTGTAGTGTTGGATATGCTGGTGCTAATACCAATATTTGGCACTAGCACCACGCACATTCCCAGTGGACACACATGAAGTTTCTCAAGTGCTGTGGGCGTATTTGTGTAGTGTTGGATATGCTGGTGCTAATACCAATATTTGGCACTAGCACCACGCACATTCCCAGTGGACACACATGACCTTTCTGAAGTGCTGTGGGCGTATTTGTGTAGTGTTGGATATGCTGGTGCTAGTACCAATATTTGGCAATAGTACCACGCACATTCCCAGTGGACACACATGAAGTTTCTGAAGTGCTGTGGGCGTATTTGTGTAGTGTTGGATATGCAGGTGCTAATACCAATATTTGGCACTAGCACCACGCACATTCCCAGTGGACACACATGAAGTTTCTTAACAACTGTGGGCGTATTTCTGTAGTGTTGGATATGATGGTGCTAATAACAATATTTGGCACTAGCACCACGCACATTCCCAGTGGAAACACATGACCTTTCTGAAGTGCTGTGTGCGTATTTGTGTAGTGTTGGATATGCTGGTGCTAATACCAATATTTGGCACTAGCACCACGCACATTCCCAGTGGACACACATGAAATTTCTTTACTGTGGGCGTATATGTGTAGTGTTGGATATCCTGGTGCTAATACCAATATTTGGCACTAGCACCTCGCACATTTCCAGTGGACACACATGAAGTTTCTCAAGTGCTGTGGGCGTATTTGTGTAGTGTTGGATATGCTGGTGCTAATACCAATATTAGGCACTAGCACCACGCACATTCCCAGTGGACACACATGAAGTTTCTTAACTACTGTGGGCGTATTTGTGTAATGTTGGATATGCAGGTGCTAATACCAATATTTGGCACTAGCACCACGCACATTCCCAGTGGACACACATAAAGTTTCTGAAGTGCTGTGGGCGTATTTGTGTAGTGTTGGATATGCTGGTGCTAATACCAATATTTGGCACTAGCACCACGCACATTCCCAGTGGACACACATGAAGTTTCTTAAATACTGTGGGCGTATTTCTGTAGTGTTGGATATGATGGTGCTAATACCAATATTTGGCACTAGCACCACGCACATTCCCAATGGAAATACATGACCTTTCTTAAGTGCTGTGGGCGTATTTGTGTAGTGTTGGATATGCTGGTGCTAATACCAATATTTTGCACTAGCACCACGCACATTCCCAGTGGACACACATGACCTTTCTGAAGTGCTGTGGGCGTATTTGTGTAGTGCTGGATATTCTGGTGCTAATACCAATATTTGGAACTAGCACCACGCACATTCCTAGTGGACACACATGAAGTTTCTTAACTACTGTGGCCGTATTTGTGTAGTGTTAGATATGCTGGTGCTAATACCAATATTTGGCACTAGCACCACGCACATTCCCAGTGGACACACTTGAAGTTTCTCAAGTGCTGTGGGCGTATTTGTGTAGTGTTGGATATGCTGGTGCTAATACCAATATTTGGCACTAGCACCACGCACATTCCCAGTGGACACACATGAAGTTTCTTAACTACTGTGGGCGTATTTGTGTAATGTTGGATATGCTGGTGCTAATACCAATATTTGGCACTAGCACCACGCACATTCCCAGTGGAAACACATGACCTTTCTGAAGTGCTGTGGGCGTATTTGTGTAGTGTTGGATATGCTGGTGCTAATACCAATATTTGGCACTAGCACCACGCACATTCCCAGTGGACACACATGAAGTTTCTGAAGTGCTGTGGGCGTATTTGTGTAGTGTTGGATATGCTGGTGCTAATACCAATATTTGGCAATAGCACCACGCACATTCCCAGTAGACACACATGAAGTTTCTTAACTACTGTGGGCGTATTTGTGTAATGTTGGATATGCAGGTGCTAATACCAATATTTGGCACTAGCACCACGCACATTCCCAGTGGACACACATAAAGTTTCTGAAGTGCTGTGGGCGTATTTGTGTAATGTTGGATATGCTGGTGCTAATACCAATATTTGGCACTAGCACCACGCACATTCCCAGTGGAAACACATGACCTTTCTTAAGTGCTGTGGGCGTATTTGTGTAGTGTTGGATATGCTGGTGCTAATACCAATATTTGGCACTAGCACCACGCACATTCCTAGTGGACACACATGAAGTTTCTTAACTACTGTGGGCGTATTTGTGTAGTGTTGGATATGCTGGTGCTAATACCAATATTTGGCACTAGCCCCGCGCACATTCCCAGGGGACACACATGAAGTTTCTGAAGTGCTGTGGGCGCATTTGTGTAGTGTTGGATATGCTGGTGCTAATACCAATATTTGGCACTAGCACCACGCACATTCCCAGTGGACACACATGAAGTTTCTTAAGATCTGTGGGTGTATTTGTGTAGTGTTGGATATGCTGGTGCTAATACCAATATTTGGCACTAGCACCACGCACATTCCCAGTGGACAAACATGACCTTTCTGAAGTGCTGTGGGCGTATTTGTGTAGTGTTGGATATGCTGGTGCTAATAACAATATTTGGCACTAGCCCCGCGCACATTCCCAGGGGACACACATGAAGTTTCTGAAGTGCTGTGGGCGTATTTGTGTGGTGTTGGATATGCTGGTGCTAATACCAATATTTGGCACTAGCACCACGCACATTCCCAGTGGACACACATGAAGTTTCTGAAGTGCTGTGGGCGTATTTGTGTAGTGTTGGATATGCTGGTGCTAATACCAATATTTGGCACTAGCACCACGCACATTCCCAGTGGACACACATGAAGTTTCTTAAGATCTGTGGGTGTATTTGTGTAGTGTTGGATATGCTGGTGCTAATACCAATATTTGGCACTAGCACCACGCACATTCTAAGTGGACACACATGACCTTTCTTAAGTGCTGTGGGCGTATTTGTGTAGTGTTGGATATTCTGGTGCTAATACCAATATTTGGCACTAGCACCACGCACATTCCCAGTGGACACACATGAAGTTTCTGAAGTGCTGTGGGCGTATATTTTTAGTGTTGGATATGCTGGTGCTAATACCAGTATTTGGTACTAGCACCACGCACATTCCCAGTGGACACACATGAAGATTCTGAAGTGCTGTGGGCGTATTTGTGTACTGTTGGATATGCTGGTGCCAATACCAATATTTGGCACTAGCACCACGCACATTCCCAGTGGACACACATGACCTTTCTGAAGTGCTGTGGGCGTATTTGTGTAGTGTTGGATATGCTGGTGCTAATACCAATATTTGGCACTAGATCCACGCACATTCCCAGTGGACACACATGACCTTTCTGAAGTTCTGTGGGCGTATTTGTGTGGTGTTGGATATGCTGGTGCTAATACCAATATTTGGCACTAGCACCATACACATTCCCAGTAGACACACATTATGTTTCCGAAGTGCAGTGGGCGTATTTGTGTAGTGTTGGATATGGTTGTGATAATATCAATATTTGGCACTAGCACCACGCACATTCCCAATTGACACACATGAAGTTTCTGAAGTGTTGTAGGCGTTATATTGCTGTGTTGGATATGCTGGTGCTATTACCAATATTTGGCAGTAGCACCACGCATATTCCCAGTGAACATACATGGAGTTTCTTAAGATCTGTGGGTGTATTTGTGTAGTGTTGGATATGCTGGTGCTAATACCAATATTTGGCACTAGCACCACCCACGTGCCCAGTGGACACCCATGAAGTTTTTGGATTGCTGTGGGTGCATTTGTGTAGTGTTGGATATGCTGGTGCTAATACCAATATTTGGCACTAGCACCACGCACATTCCCAGTGGACACACATGACCTTTCTGAAGTGCTGTGGGCGTATTTGTGTAGTGTTGGATATGCTGGTGCTAATACCAATATTTGGCACTAGCACCACCCACGTGCCCAGTGGACACCCATGAAGTTTTTGATTGCTGTGGGTGCATTTGTGTAGTGTTGGATATGCTGGTGCTAATACCAATATTTGGCACTAGCACCACGCACATTCCCAGTGGACACACATGACCTTTCTGAAGTGCTGTGGGCGTATTTGTGTAGTGTTGGATATTCTGGTGCTAATACCAATATTTGGCACTAGCACCACGCACATTCCCAGTGGACACACATGAAGTTTCTGAAGTGCTGTGGGCGTATATTTTTAGTGTTGGATATGCTGGTGCTAATACCAGTATTTGGCACTAGCACCACGCACATTTCCAGTGGACACACATGAAGTTTCTGAAGTGCTGTGGGCGTATTTGTGTAGTGTTGGATATGCTGGTGCCAATACCAATATTTGGCACTAGCACCACGCACATTCTCCAGTGGACACACATGACCTTTCTGAAGTGCTGTGGGCGTATTTGTGTAGTGTTGGATATGGTTGTGATAATATCAATATTTGGCACTAGCACCACGCACATTCCCAGTGGACACACATGACCTTTCTTAAGTTCTGTGGGCGTATTTGTGCAGTGTTGGATATGCTGGTGCTAATACCAATATTTGGCACTAGCACCATACACATTCCCAGTAGACACACATTATGTTTCCGAAGTGCAGTGGGCGTATTTGTGTAGTGTTGGATATGGTTGTGATAATATCAATATTTGGCACTAGCACCACGCACATTCCCAATTGACACACATGAAGTTTCTGAAGTGCTGTAGGCGTTATATTGCTGTGTTGGATATGCTGGTGCTATTACCAATATTTGGCACTAGCACCACGCATATTCCCAGTGAACATACATGGAGTTTCTTAAGATCTGTGGGTGTATTTGTGTAGTGTTGGATATGCTGGTGCTAATACCAATATTTGGAACTAGCACCACGCACATTCCCAGTGGACACACATGACCTTTCTGAAGTTCTGTGGGCGTATTTGTGTAGTGTTGGATATGCTGGTGCTAATACCAATATTTGGCACTAGCACCACGCACATTCCCAGTGGACACACATGACCTTTCTGAAGTTCTGTGGGCGTATTTGTGTAGTGTTGGATATGCTGGTGCTAATACCAATATTTGGCACTAGCACCACGCACATTCCCAATTGACACACATGAAGTTTCTGAAGTGCTGTAGGCGTTATATTGCTGTGTTGGAAATGCTGGTGCTATTACCAATATTTGGCAGTAGCACCACGCATATTCCCAGTGAACATACATGGAGTTTCTTAAGATCTGTGGGTGTATTTGTGTAGTGTTGGATATGCTGGTGCTAATACCAATATTTGGCACTAGCACCACCCACGTGCCCAGTGGACACCCATGAAGTTTTTGGATTGCTGTGGGTGCATTTGTGTAGTGTTGGATATGCTGGTGCTAATACCAATATTTGGCACTAGCACCACGCACATTCCCAGTGGACACACATGACCTTTCTGAAGTGCTGTGGGCGTATTTGTGTAGTGTTGGATATGCTGGTGCTAATACCAATATTTGGCACTAGCACCACCCACGTGCCCAGTGGACACCCATGAAGTTTTTGGATTACTGTGGGTGCATTTGTGTAGTGTTGGATATGCTGGTGCTAATACCAATATTTGGCACTAGCACCACGCACATTCCCAGTGGACACACATGACCTTTCTGAAGTGCTGTGGGCGTATTTGTGTAGTGTTGGATATTCTGGTGCTAATACCAATATTTGGCACTAGCACCACGCACATTCCCAGTGGACACACATGAAGTTTCTGAAGTGCTGTGGGCGTATATTTTTAGTGTTGGATATGCTGGTGCTAATACCAGTATTTGGCACTAGCACCACGCACATTCCCAGTGGACACACATGAAGTTTCTGAAGTGCTGTGGGCGTATTTGTGTAGTGTTGGATATGCTGGTGCCAATACCAATATTTGGCACTAGCACCACACACATTCCCAGTGGACACACATGACCTTTCTGAAGTGCTGTGGGCGTATTTGTGTAGTGTTGGATATGCTGGTGCTAATACCAATATTTGGCACTAGCACCACGCACATTCCCAGTGGACACACATGACCTTTCTGAAGTTCTGTGGGCGTATTTGTGTAGTGTTGGATATGCTGGTGCTAATACCAATATTTGGCACTAGCACCATACACATTCCCAGTAGACACACATTATGTTTCCGAAGTGCAGTGGGCGTATTTGTGTAGTGTTGGATATGGTTGTGATAATATCAATATTTGGCACTAGCACCACGCACATTCCCAATTGACACACATGAAGTTTCTGAAGTGCTGTAGGCGTTATATTGCTGTGTTGGATATGCTGGTGCTATTACCAATATTTGGCAGTAGCACCACCCATATTCCCAGTGAACATACATGGAGTTTCTTAAGATCTGTGGGTGTATTTGTGTAGTGTTGGATATGCTGGTGCTAATACCAATATTTGGAACTAGCACCACGCACATTCCCAGTGGACACACATGAAGTTTCTTAACTACTTTGGGCGTATTTGTGTAATGTTGGATATGCTTGTGCTAATACCAATATTTGGCACTAGCACCACGCACATTCCCAGTGGACACACATGACCTTTCTGAAGTGCTGTGGGCGTATTTGTGTAGTGTTGGATATGCTGGTGCTAATACCAATATTTGGCACTAGCACCACGCACATTCCCAGTAGACACACATGAAGTTTCTTAACTACTGTGGGCGTATTTGTGTAGTGTTGGATATGCTGGTGCTAATACCAATTTTTGGAACTAGCACCACGCACATTCCCAGTGGACACACATGACCCTTCTGAAGTGCTGTGGGCGTATTTGTGTAGTGTTGGATATGCTGGTGCTAATACCAATATTTGGCACTAGCCCCGCGCACATTCCCAGGGGACACACATGAAGTTTCTGAAGTGCTGTGGGTGCATTTGTGTAGTGTTGGATATGCTGGTGCTAATACCAATATTTGGCACTAGCACCACGCACATTCCCAGTGGACACACATGAAGTTTCTGAAGTGCTGTGGGCGTATTTGTGTAGTGTTGGATATGCTGGTGCTAATACCAATATTTGGCACTAGCACCACGCACATTCCCAGTGGACACACATGAAGTTTCTGAAGTGCTGTGGACGTATTTGTGTAGTGTTGGATATGCTGGTGCTAATACCAATATTTGGAACTAGCACCACGCACATTCCCAGTGGACACACATGACCTTTCTGAAGTTCTGTGGGCGTATTTGTGTAGTGTTGGATATGCTGGTGCTAATACCAATATTTGGCACTAGCACCACGCACATTCCCTGTGGACACACATGACCTTTCTGAAGTTCTGTGGGCGTATTTGTGTAGTGTTGGATATGCTGGTGCTAATACCAATATTTGGCACTAGCACCACGCACATTCCCAATTGACACACATGAAGTTTCTGAAGTGCTGTAGGCGTTATATTGCTGTGTTGGAAATGCTGGTGCTATTACCAATATTTGGCAGTAGCACCACGCATATTCCCAGTGAACATACATGGAGTTTCTTAAGATCTGTGGGTGTATTTGTGTAGTGTTGGATATGCTGGTGCTAATACCAATATTTGGCACTAGCACCACCCACGTGCCCAGTGGACACCCATGAAGTTTTTGGATTGCTGTGGGTGCATTTGTGTAGTGTTGGATATGCTGGTGCTAATACCAATATTTGGCACTAGCACCACGCACATTCCCAGTGGACACACATGACCTTTCTGAAGTGCTGTGGGCGTATTTGTGTAGTGTTGGATATGCTGGTGCTAATACCAATATTTGGCACTAGCACCACCCACGTGCCCAGTGGACACCCATGAAGTTTTTGGATTACTGTGGGTGCATTTGTGTAGTGTTGGATATGCTGGTGCTAATACCAATATTTGGCACTAGCACCACGCACATTCCCAGTGGACACAAATGACCTTTCTGAAGTGCTGTGGGCGTATTTGTGTAGTGTTGGATATTCTGGTGCTAATACCAATATTTGGCACTAGCACCACGCACATTCCCAGTGGACACACATGAAGTTTCTGAAGTGCTGTGGGCGTATATTTTTAGTGTTGGATATGCTGGTGCTAATACCAGTATTTGGCACTAGCACCACGCACATTCCCAGTGGACACACATGAAGTTTCTGAAGTGCTGTGGGCGTATTTGTGTAGTGTTGGATATGCTGGTGCCAATACCAATATTTGGCACTAGCACCACGCACATTCCCAGTGGACACACATGACCTTTCTGAAGTGCTGTGGGCGTATTTGTGTAGTGTTGGATATGCTGGTGCTAATACCAATATTTGGCACTAGCACCACGCACATTCCCAGTGGACACACATGACCTTTCTGAAGTTCTGTGGGCGTATTTGTGTAGTGTTGGATATGCTGGTGCTAATACCAATATTTGGCACTAGCACCATACACATTCCCAGTAGACACACATTATGTTTCCGAAGTGCAGTGGGCGTATTTGTGTAGTGTTGGATATGGTTGTGATAATATCAATATTTGGCACTAGCACCACGCACATTCCCAATTGACACACATGAAGTTTCTGAAGTGCTGTAGGCGTTATATTGCTGTGTTGGATATGCTGGTGCTATTACCAATATTTGGCAGTAGCACCACGCATATTCCCAGTGAACATACATGGAGTTTCTTAAGATCTGTGGGTGTATTTGTGTAGTGTTGGATATGCTGGTGCTAATACCAATATTTGGAACTAGCACCACGCACATTCCCAGTGGACACACATGAAGTTTCTTAACTACTTTGGGCGTATTTGTGTAATGTTGGATATGCTTGTGCTAATACCAATATTTGGCACTAGCACCACGCACATTCCCAGTGGACACACATGACCTTTCTGAAGTGCTGTGGGCGTATTTGTGTAGTGTTGGATATGCTGGTGCTAATACCAATATTTGGCACTAGCACCACGCACATTCCCAGTAGACACACATGAAGTTTCTTAACTACTGTGGGCGTATTTGTGTAGTGTTGGATATGCTGGTGCTAATACCAATTTTTGGAACTAGCACCACGCACATTCCCAGTGGACACACATAACCCTTCTGAAGTGCTGTGGGCGTATTTGTGTAGTGTTGGATATGCTGGTGCTAATACCAATATTTGGCACTAGCCCCGCGCACATTCCCAGGGGACACACATGAAGTTTCTGAAGTGCTGTGGGTGCATTTGTGTAGTGTTGGATATGCTGGTGCTAATACCAATATTTGGCACTAGCACCACGCACATTCCCAGTGGACACACATGAAGTTTCTGAAGTGCTGTGGGCGTATTTGTGTAGTGTTGGATATGCTGGTGCTAATACCAATATTTGGCACTAGCACCACGCACATTCCCAGTGGACACACATGAAGTTTCTTAAGATCTGTGGGTGTATTTGTGTAGTGTTGGATATGCTGGTGCTAATACCAATATTTGGCACTAGCACCACGCACATTCCCAGTGGACACACATGACCTTTCTGAAGTGCTGTGGGCGTATTTGTGTAGTGTTGGATATTCTGGTGCTAATACCAATATTTGACACTAGCACCACGCACATTCCCAGTGGACACACATGAAGTTTCTGAAGTTCTGTGGGCGTATATTTTTAGTGTTGGATATGCTGGTGCTAATACCAGTATTTGGCACTAGCACCACGCACATTCCCAGTGGACACACATGACCTTTCTGAAGTGCTGTGGGCGTATTTATGTAGTGTTGGATATGCTGGTGCTAATACCAATATTTGGCACTAGCACCACGCACATTCCCAGTGGACACACATGACCTTTCTGAAGTTCTGTGGGCGTATTTGTGTAGTGTTGGATATGCTGGTGCTAATACCAATATTTGGCACTAGCACCATACACATTCCCAGTAGACACACATTATGTTTCCGAAGTGCAGTGGGCGTATTTGTGTAGTGTTGGATATGGTTGTGATAATATCAATATTTGGCACTAGCACCACGCACATTCCTAATTGACACACATGAAGTTTCTGAAGTGGTGTAGGCGTTTTATTGCAGTGTTGGATATGCTGGTGCTATTACCAATATTTGGCAGTAGCACCACGCATATTCCTAGTTAACATACATGGAGTTTCTTAAGATCTGTGGGTGTATTTGTGTAGTGTTGGATATGCTGGTGCTAATACCAATATTTGGCACTAGCACCACGCACATTCCCAGTGGACACACATGAAGTTTCTTAACTACTGTGGGTGTATTTGTGTAGTGTTGGATATGCTGGTGCTAATACCAATATTTGGCACTAGCACCACGCACATTCCCAGTGGACACACATGACCTTTCTGAAGTGCTGTTGGCGTATTTGTGTAGTGTTGGATATGCTGGTGCTAATACCAATATTTGGCACTAGCACCACCCACGTGCCCAGTGGACACCCATGAAGTTTTTGAATTGCTGTGGGTGCATTTGTGTAGTGTTGGATATGCTGGTGCTAATACCAATATTTGGCACTAGCACCACCCACGTGCCCAGTGGACACCCATGAAGTTTTTGAATTGCTGTGGGTGCATTTGTGTAGTGTTGGATATGCTGGTGCTAATACCAATATTTGGCACTAGCACCTCCCACATTCCCATTGGACATACATGGAGTTTCTTAAGATCTTTTGGCGTATTTGTGTAGTGATGGATGTGCTGGTGATAATACAAATATTTCGCAGTAACACCACACACATTCCAAGTAGACACACATGAAATTTCATAAGTACTGAGGGTGTATTTTTGTAGTGTTGGATATGCTGGTGCTAATACCAATATTTAGCACTAGCACCATGCACATTCCCAGTGGACACACATGAAGTTTCTGAAGAGCTGTGGGCGTATTTGTGTAGTGTTGGATATGCTGGTGCTAATACCAATATTTGGCACTAGCACCATACACATTCCCAGTGGACACACATTAAGTTTCCGAAGTGCAGTGGGCGTATTTGTGTAGTGTTGGTTAAGGTTATGCGAATATCAATATTTGGCACTTGCACCACGCACATTTCTTGTAGACACAAATGAAATTTCATTAGTACTGTGGGCGTATTCGTGTAGTGTTGGATATGCTGGTGTTAATACCAATATTTGGCTCTAGCACCACGCACATTCCTAGTGGACACATATGAAGTTTCTTAAGTGCTGTGAGCATATTTGTGTAGTGTTGGATATGCTGGTGCTAATGCCAATATTTGGTACTAGCACCACGCACATTCCCAGTGGACACACATGAAGTTTCTTAAGATCTCAGGACGTATTTTTATTGTGTTGGATATGCTGGTGCTAATACCAATATTTGGCACTACCACCAAGCACATTCCCACTGGACAAATTCGGACGACTGGAGAATGCTTCCCGCAACCAAAGGAACTCTTCCTGTTGTCAATTTTCAATTTCCCACGCAACCACATAGTTTCCTGCATGAAAGGGAACACTGCCTGAGGTGTAAATTTTAATTTCCCACGCCACCAGATCGCTCCCCACATCAAATGGAACACTTCCTTGGTGAAAATTTATTTTCCCATTACTCCACATGGCTTACCACATCAAAGAGAACACTTCCTTGTTGAAAATTTCAAATTCCCACGACTCTAGATTGCTTCCCGCTTCAAAGGGAACACTTCCTTAAATGAAAATTTTAATTTACCATGCCTCCAGATGGCTTCCCGCATCAAAAGGAACACTTCCTGTGGTGAAAATTTCTATTTCAAAGTACAGCTCGTTGCCATACAAGTACAGCTCATTACTATACTGGTACAGCTGATAGCTATACCGGTACAGCGCATTGCAATACCGGTACAGCGCATTGACATAAAGGTACAGCTCATTGCCATACCAGTACAGCTCATTGCCATACCAGTACAGATCGTTGCCATACCAGTACAGCTCATTGCTATACCGGTACAACTATATGACTTTAAAAATGAATACTTCCTGTGGTTAAGTTTCCATTTCAAACGCCAAACATGGCTTTCAGCGTCAAAGGGAAAACTTCCCGTGGAATAAATAACAATTTCCCACGACTCCACATGGTTGAATGCATCAAAGGGAACACTTCCTGTGTTGAAAATTTTAAATAACTCAAAACTCCACATGGCTTCTCACATCAAAGGGAACACTTCCTGTTGTGAAAATTGAAATTTTTACCGAAAATATGGCAAATAGCAATAAAGGGAATACTTCTTGGGGTGAAAATTTAATTTCCCACGCCTCCACATAACTCTCAGGATCAAAAGGAAAACTACCCTAACCATGAAAATTTCCATTTCCCACAACAACACATGGGGACCCGCATAAAAAAAACTATCTGTAATGAAAATTTAAATTTCAAACTAAACAGTTTCCAGATTTCAGGCGTCCCCCATTAACCCTTAAACATTCCAATTCCCATTTTGAAATTTTGCGCGAACGTTCCAAAGCCACTTGAGTGGCTTTTGCGGTGTGAAAATAGGTTATTTTTGCCAACGGTTTTCTGCTGTTCTGTTGACTTGTAGGAAACTTCTAGCTTGTCCCGAATGTAGTTTGTAGCTAGTGAGATCTTCATACAAGTCTTGGTGTTCCATTTTCTACGCAAAACTTCGTATTGGCCTCCAAACCTGTAAGTACTACGTACCTAAATTTGTAAAATTGTATATACATACGTTATCAATCGGCTGGTAAACATTTCGTTAAAAAAATTCAACGCAACTACACATTTAACCTTTTATTGACTGCGTGTACGATTTTTCGCATACCTGTTATCGACGGAAGACCACTTTAGTGGCTCTAGCATTATTACCTGACTGTAATCCGTTTTTTTACTTCCGCAACTATGCCAGAAGACTTTTCCATCATCTATAATGCTTTCTCAATCCTTTTAAGGCAAAATTGTTCACACAAAGAGAAAATCGTGCCCCTTCAATTCTTCCGTATCTAGGAGCAGCCATTTTATTTTGTGGTTACCTCTGCATAGTTACGTAAAACCATCGTATACATGCGTTTCTTGGCATACATTTGCGTTTTCGTAAAAAATTTGGAGCCTTTTATACTAATCCCTAGAGGTCGTATTAGAATAAAACTTGGCTTGAAGAATATACTCGCGATAGGCTATCTATTGATATAAATTTCAGGTCACTGCGATAAATTTTGATAATCGCCGTCTAAAACCACTGTTATTTTAAGAGCCACTTAAGTGGTCTTCCGTCAATAAGGGGTTAACACTGAAAATACATTGACAGAAACAAAAACGAAAAGTTGAAGCTAAAAGTCAAGGCATTGGTGAATGCGTCTCTTCTACTTCCTAGTCGACTGTCTAATCAACTTGCATACTTTGACGCGTAAATCTCTTCAGTGCTTCAAGACGACATTGAAAGAGCACACTGAAGCTGGCAAAGGAGATTATGTCCCAGTACAAATGCAAGAAACGTAAAGGACAAATTTCCACGGATGGCCCACCATCTGGACGATTCTACGAACGTCAAATCCCCCTGTAAAGCTTCCCAAACGATGGTATGTCTTGTCTGAAGCTCAAAGAAGGAGCGTGTGAGAATATCCTTTACCTGCAAGGAGGTAATCTCCACAATCCGGCGCTTCACTGCCCTCCTCCATACTTTGCCGTAAAGAACAATCAGTATACTAGACTATAACTTAGCATAACTGCATATTCTAAGTAAAATAACACGTATATGCATAGGA
>CAUJGJ010000184.1:40000-43000 GCA_963170055.1 Halisarca cf. caerulea | reverse complement strand
AACCTGTCTTTAAAATAATTCTTTTCACACGAAGTCACAAGTCCGGAAATCGCATGCATGTTGCTTATATCATGATCATGGCCTGCAAGTTCAGCTGGCTGTACATGATGCACTGCAGTCCCACCTTTCAATAATTGACAGTGGAAGTTATTATTTATTATTATTAAGCTCAGTGTTGTTCAGTAATGTTTTGCAATATACTATATTAAATGATTGAAGTTCACACGCACTCTCCCACATGCACGTCCATGTAGGTGGTGTGACTCATGACCAGTGTACGTACCTGACCGGATTACATATACGAGATAAATTGCAGGCAAGTGTGTGTGTGTGTGTGTGTGTGTGTGTGTGTGTGTGTGTGTGTGTGTGTGTGTGGTGTGCATGTGTATGTGTGTGTGTGTGTGTGTGTGTGCGTGTGTGTGTGCATGCATGTGTGTGTATGTGTGTGTGTGTGTGTGTGTGTGTGTGTGTGTGTGTGTGTGTGTGTGTGTGTGTGTGTGTGTGTGTGTGTGTGTGTGTGTGTGTGTGTGCATGTGCATGTGTGTGTGTGTGTGTGCATGTGTGTGTGTGTGTGTGTGTGTGTGTGTGTGTGTGTGTGTGTGTGTGTGTGTGTCTACACCGGCCTATTTAGTGTCAATGAATCTTGGTTAACATGGTCTGGCATGCATGCCAATGTACCAAAGTTTGTGGCAGTTGCCATCAAAGCCAACACAGGAAAGGCCTACAACCCCAACCTTGTACTCAGTGGGCACACCATTCCTTATCTGGGAGACAACACCTTCAGATTCCTTGGAGCCCCTGATCCACTGCAGCTGAGAGTAGGGAACACCTGCTTGCCAAGCTTCGGGTCATGCTGAAGAAGATTGATGCTACACCCATCACATGGCAGCAGAAGCTCAAAGTCTCTATAGAGCCTGCATCTGCCATGCTTGACTTGCATGGGATCTCTCCATCACTGACCTTCCCATCTCCTGGCTACAAAATACCCTACAGCCCATTGCCACAAAGTACCTCAAAAGGTGGAGTGGTCTTGCTAGATCTGCTGACCCTAACTGCCTTTTCCTCCCTATATAAGTCCAACCTCATCTCGATCTACCCCACCTTGTCACAGTGTACAAGAAGATCCATGCTGCTAAGGCTGGATCCCACATGTACTCAAGTTACCCCACGGTTCAAGCCATTGCCACCAAGGAGCACCAGCATGAGGCTAACCTCCAACGAGCCTTAATTATTCCGTTCTCACCAAGTGGTGGTGGAAGCTATGATGGATGACTCGGGTGCTTCAAGGAGGAAAGTGGTTGCATGCGCAAAGTCCAACATCCAGGTAGAAGACACCAGTGCTCGACTAGCTTACACCACTAGCTTGCCTCTGCAGGGGCTGACTGTGCGAGAGTATGAGGGTCGTGCAGCACAGAACTGGACCACAGCCATCTACAGCCTCCCAGAGCTGCACATCACAGTTGACCTCCCTGGCCAGTACAACTTCCCTCAAGATATGTGGCCACCACTGACCAGCGACCAGACATTGCATCTAGAATGCCACATCCATCTACCTGCTTGAGCTGACCGTTCCATTCGAGACTAATTATTATAACATCTCCGGCCCCATGCTGCCGAGAGGAAGATTGATCGCTACAAGGAGCTCAAAAGTGCCTGCTCTTCTACCCACCGTGTGGAGGGATTTCAACAGCTGTACAAACTGCTTAGAGTCAAAGTACAAACAATTTAAAACAGTCATTTGAGATCATTGTAATCAAAGAAGTTATTACCTGTTCACATATCATCTGGTGTCCGTAACTTTAACAACGTTAACTGCTAGTGTGCTTGTCTTGTTCTTATCCACCGTGTCATTTCTTAGTTTCTGTTTCCAATAACATACTTGCCTATATAATTTATCCTAGTTTTCGCTAAGTGACTTAACAATACTGTACTTGCCAATCATCAGGACATTTTTTGGCAGTGTTAAGTGCACTTGCGTGTCACACCAATAACATAGCATTACTCCTAATACTTTGTTCATGATTATGTACACATGCAGTATATTATGCAACTTGAAAATCTGTAAACTATGCCTCACATACGTACGTTAAGTCATCTATGTGTGCAGGTGCACCAGGTAATTCGATCAGTATATAACATTTTAGTAGTCATGAAGAATGCAAAGTTAATGTTCATAGCATAATATCATGAAGCATAATAGTATAATAATTATTTGATAAATCAAGTAATATTGCATGTACAATATTACAGGCATAGCTCAAATGGTTCGGCATGTATTCATATAATAGTAATAATTAATGTTAAGGGACACACTGATGTGCATAATAATATTATATTATATATGCATATGCTTGCTATATTTTTGCATATTCAGTACACATACAGCTCAAGCTGTTCAATCCCAACATTGTAGCCACTAGGGCGAAGCCAACGAACCTCAATATCAGAATCCGTCATTTCTGGTAAGATCTGCCAGAACCACGGTTGACGCCTGTTGTTACAGCAGCGAGAAGAGGAGTGACAACCTTCTCCGTCCCACAAGGGGTTGTCTGTGTGCCATTTATTAGCTGGTGATGAATGACCGCCTGATTCACAGTAATAGTCATCCCCAACATAGGATGGGGGGCTGTAACTTGATCTACTGGCACAGGGACAGTTGTAGGCATAGCCATTTCCTGGGTCTGCGTATCCTCCAGCAAATGACCATATGTGTTTACGCTGGTCATTAATATTATAGGTAATAGATAGCCCTTCAACATAAGGTTGCTCTATGGTTTTGTAGGAGCCAGTCACACTGTAGTAGAAAGCATATGGAACATAGCGTGCATACCCACTAGCTCTCCCACACACATGATTGTACTTGATGTTGAAAGTTGGATACACTACTGAAGTGAAACGTGTACCAGTCAATGGACTACCACACATTCTCTTTCCTGATTCCTCAATTAGTTCCAAATGTCTGGGACAAGTAGTACTGTTGTCAGTCATGTCAAGATAAGC
>CAUJGJ010000184.1:12500-25000 GCA_963170055.1 Halisarca cf. caerulea | reverse complement strand
CAGTAATAGTCATCCCCAACATAGGAGGGGGGGCTGTAACTTGAACTACCAGCACACGGACAGTTGTAGGTAGCACCATTTCCTGGGTCTGCGTATCCTCCTGCAAATGACCATATGTGTTTACGCTGATCATTAATGTTATAGGTAATAGAAAGTCCTTGAACATAAGGTTGATCTATGGTTTTGTAGGAGCCAGACACACTGTAGTAGAAAGCATGTGGTCCATAGTAAGCATACCCACGAGCTCTCCCACACACATGATTGTACTTAATATTGAAAGTTGGATACACTACTGAAGTGAAACGTGTACCAGTCAATGGATTACCACACATTCTCTTTCCAGAATCCTCAATTAGCTCCAAATGCTTTGGGCAAGTAGTACTGTTGTCTGTCATGTCAAGATAAGCCACTCTTGTGATTCCTGGGACCAAGCACTCACCAAAACTCATGCAGCAGTACATTTGATTGAGGGAGCGAGCACTATCATAAAGATGTTCACTTTCAATCCAGTAGTATCCTGAAGGGCTGGTTGAATCACAGAAGAGGATGAGGCGACAAGAAGGTGCAGCATCCAAACGACTCAGTCCTCGACGACAGTTCCTAAGGAAGTCGTGTGTACCAGGACGTGGGAAGATGGGACGCATGGTAGACACTGTAGGTCTGTGTGTAGTGCCATTGATCTGTGGAGCAGGAGTACCCACTGTAACAGGTCTAGAGGTTGTTGAGAAAGTGGTACAATTGGACAGTGAACATAACTTATCACACTCTACAACAACCTTCACTGGTTGAGGAGACTCTGATGTCAAGTTCTTCAGTTCTTCTTTAGCCATCAAACGTACAATCTGTCTTAGTTCATCAAGGTCCACTCCACTAGCACCTGGTGCACCTGGAGCACCAGGAGGACCAGCTGGTCCTGGAAGACCTGACTGACCATCACGACCTGGTTTGCCATTGCGTCCAATACCAGGAGGACCAGCTGGTCCTGGAAGACCATCACGACCTGCTGCACCATCACGACCAGGAGGACCTTGTAAAGGTCCCCGAATTACATATTCTGAACTACACTGCTCAGAATGGGGAGGAATTGATGACGTGGGTTGAGGAGGTTTCTGCTGGGTGGTCTGATGGCCAAGAGAGCTCAGAGTTAGAAAGAAGAGTATAAAAGCAGAAGAGATTATATTACAGCATATCTCCATTTCTATTAAGAAGCTCTCTGATGTACACAAGCTGAATCAACTGCTCAAGTGCTGGACTATGCAACAATATAATTATTTATAATGGTCTTCTGGGAATATCTCAGACTGACATTGTTATGTTTCCCTTCCACTGGGGATCACAATTCAATTATTATCAAGGTTAATTGTGAGTTCAATGAGTCTGTGGAGCTCATAGCTAGACACTTATGACTTGGAAAAGGGGTTGAGCTTATAGTTTCCTATTATAAAACATAATAATAATTATACTTCTGTATGCATAATCCACCAAGAAAGGTTGCTGTTTAAAAGCACACACCAGCACAATACTATATGCTTGGCCAGTGTTGTCAAAGAATAATAATATAATGTGCAATATACATGTGTATGTGTGTGTGTGTGCGTGTGTGTGTGTGTGTGCGTGTGTGTGTGTGTGTGTGTGTGTGTGTGTGTGTGCGTGTGTGTGCGTGTGTGTGCATGTGTGTGTGCATGTGTGTGTGTCTGTGTGTGTGTGTGTGTGTGTGTGCGTGTGTGTGTGTGTGTGTGTGCATCTGTGTGTGTGTGTGTGTGTGTGTGTGTGTGTGTGTGTGTGTGTGTGTGTGTGTGTGTGTGTGTGCATGCATGTGCATGTGAGTGAGTGTGTGCGTGTGTGTGTACATGTGTTTGTGTGTTTGTGTGTTTGTGTGTTCGTGTGTGTGCGCGCGCGTGTGTGTGTGTGTGAGAGAGTGTGTGCCAGTGTGTGCGTATGTGTGTGCCGTGTGTGTGTGTGTGTGTGTGTGTGTGTGTGTGTGTGTGTGTGTGTGTGCACGCGTGCATGTGTGTGTGTGTGCGCGTGCATGTGCATATGAGTGTGTGTGTGCGTGTTTGTGTGTTTGTGTGTGTGTGTGTGTGTGTATGTGTGTGTGTAACACATGCACACGCACACACACACTGCACACACACACACACACACACACACACACACACACACACACACACACACACACACACACACATACACACAGATGCACACACACACACACACACACACACACACACACACACACACACACACACACACACACACACACACACACACACTCACACTCACACACATGCACGTGTACACACACTGCGCACACACACACACACACACACACACACACACACACACACACACACACACACACACACACACACACACACAATGTACACAAACACATAATTATACACCTAACATGTACACAAAAAACCTTATCGTCAAAAAAAGAGCGTCAGCAGAGCCAGACATATTCCCATTCCATTGTTTTCTAATACGTAGTACCAGTCTTGACAATTTTTCTTATATTATAATAACATATTATGACATGTAATATACTGGCAGCTACATATTATATGTAGATGATCACACATAAAAACTAATACATTCAAGTAATAATTGATTGAATAGTATAATTACATAAATATGTATTAATACCATCAAACACTACAATATTAGAGACATTTTATACAATATACCAGTACATGCTGAATGTGCATATACGTGTACATTCACACACGCATTCACGTATGCATGCATGTATGCACACATGTACGCACGCACTCACACACATGTACATTCGTATGTACTCACACACACACACACACACACACACACACACACACACACACACACACACACACACACACACACGCACACACACATACACACACTGACTAGATGTACACACACACACAATTCTGCTTACATGTGCATATTAATATATGTATGTAAAAGTACATACATATATACAGTGAAATCTCCAATAATGGAGGCTCCGAAAAAAGGATAATCTCTCTATAAAGGACACAGCTTGCAGTCCCAAAATATTTTTTACCTATAGTTCCATTACATTTTTGGACTTCCCATTATAAGACAACCTCTTTACAAAGGACAAAAAGACTGTCCCGAAGTGTCCTTTATTCGTAGATTCCACTGTATACCAACACAACATGCACACTGTGTACATGAACCCCTGTACGTATAACCAGCCATCTTAACACTTTGAGTGAGTATTTGCCACCGTGATGGTGCTTTCTATAGTATGGTCAACGAGTTCACGTAACTCGATTATGTTACAACTACAAACCTTTTGTCAGCAACCTAAACCTGCTAACTAACCAATACTTGGCGTTAATCTAGGCGTTCGGTGAAGATGTCTGTTTACCATCTAGCGGTTTCGGATTTTCCTTGACCAATCCCGTGATGGGAGGTTTCCAAGGAACATCCGTTACTGCTCTGCCCAGTGCTACTGATGAAGGGTGGAATTCCCAGAAAAGGCCTTATAGTACCTTGGCAAAACAGAGATGCTTCATCTCTGGTTAACGTGGTTATATAGTACATTTTACCTACCCTAGCTTTAGTTGGAGCTTTTAGAAGTTAAGAAGAGAATTTTTGAGTAGTTGCGTCTTTACACGCTGAAGTCCTCTCTTTTTACTGTGAGTATTTGCCACCGTGATGGTGCTTTCTATAGTATGGTCAACGAGTTTACGTACCTCGATCAGGTTATAACTACAATCCTTTTGTCATCTTAGCACTTTGTTGATCGTCAGATTATAGAGAGGTGTATAATTCCTCTATACTTTCAACTTTAGCAATAACATCAACATGTAAGCATTAATACAACTACAATATTGAATCAGATGAATAATCATGAACAGGAAATTTATATTCTTGCATATTAATGTCTATATATTGCAGATCATGCAGCCAAATTGGTCCTATGTAAGTATCATGATCCTGTGTACCATAATTATGGTACAAACTACAGCTATTAAGAGCATAATGATATTATACAATACTCATCATGAAAACAAAGGTTTATGCATGTTGTATAAACAACTAATTCAGAAGTAGTTCAATCCCTACACGGTAGCCTGTTCCAAATGGACAAAGTAACTGTTAGAGAAGTTCAGGGACGAAGCCAGTGAACACTAATTTTAATGTCAGAAACATGCAGTGACTTTGGGTATGTGTACACTTTGCCAGAACCACTTGTACTGATTATTGTCACAGCAGTAAGAAGAGGAGTGCAACCTTCTTCATCCCATAATGGGTTGCTGTATATTACGTATATATATACATAATGATACTATAGCTTGACATGCATGTTTAAATTTGTACCATTGCCATGTAGGGGTACAGGGACAGGTAGTATTCACACATGCACATGCGTACACACACACACACATGCGCGCATGCACGCACACACACACACACACACACACACACACACGCACACACACACACACACACACACACACACACACACACACATGCATGTACACACAAACATGATTGATGAGCAGCTCATTAATTGTTTCATGCCTAACAGTCAGTGATGGCTGCATGCTCAATGTGGACTCTGGGTGGTTGTGTGCTGCATGCGGAGTAGTGCATGGAGCAGGGATTTGGCATTGGAATGCAATGTTGCTGCATGTGTATTGCATGAACAATTGATGCCATGTTCATGCTTTTGCTATTCGTCTCATCAATGGTAGCCTTGAGGCCAATCGGCAATGTTCCCTTGGCTTGTAACCAAATTGTGCAATACCTATTACAATACTCTTTAATTCAACTATATGATCCAGTGTACCATAATTATTACAAACTTACAAGAATCAAGTTAAATCATATCAGTACTGAAAGTAATATTGACTGCAGCTATATATATTTATCTATTCTTACATTAAATTTTTGCATATATTAAACACTATACTATATAATCTTAATAAGCAAGCAACATATTTTAGTTCTGCAGAGTGATCGATCAGCGAACATATATTTCCAGCAGTGATATGCCAAAGTTATTATTAGAGCTGGACGTCGGTCTCATCCAGCGAACTTCAATGTCAGAGTTAACACGTTTGGGTAGATTACGCCAAAACCATGGCTTACGCTCATTGTCACAGCAACGAGAAGAAGAATGGCAGCCTTTTCCATCCCATAATGGGTTGTCCATGTACCATTTGCCTGAATTGGAAGTGTGTGAACCTGATTCACAGTAATAGTCACGTCCAACAAAAAATGGTGGACTGTAGGTAGACCCACCAGCACAAGGACAGTTATAGGCACCACCATCTCCTGGGTCTCGGTATCCTCCAGCTAATGACCAGATGTGCTTACGTTCGTTTTCTACTTTATAAGTAATAGACAGTCCATCAACATAGGATGTGTCAATGTTTCGATAGGTTCCTATATAATGAAAGGCATAAGGTCCATTATAATACGAATACCCCACTGCTCGGCCACATACAAAGTCGTATGGTATGTGATAGCCATCAAATTCCACAGATGAATATGTAGCCCCAAGATTTGGACTAGTACACATTCTCACACCAGACACTGTAATATTTGTCAAAGGAAAGGGACAGTGTGTACTGGAGTTATTCATGTTAAGATAAGCTACCCGAGTCAGTCCTCCTACTCCACAGACATCATCTTCCATTCGACAGTAGACACGGGTCAGTCCATAGTTCTGATTTGGTTTGTGTCTAAGTTTGATCCAGTACCACCCTGAAGCAAGGTAGCGATTGCAACGGAGTATTTGAAGACAAGAGTCAGCTGGATCATTGTTATGGAGCCCAAGAGGACAAGTCCGATTGTGACGAGGCTGATATGTTGGTCTTGATGTTGGTGGGTGTGTTCCAGGTGGGAATGTCCATTGACTCGTAGTTGCTGGTCTTCTGGTTGTTGGACTTCTGGTTGTGGGACTTCTGGTTGTTGGAGTGGTACGGGCAGGACCTGGTGTTGAAGTGCTTGGATTTGTTATAGGATACACTTTATCATGCTCTACAACAACCTTCACTGGTTGAGGAGGTTCTAATGTTAAGTTTTTCAGTTCTTCCCGAGCCATTAAACGAACTATCTGTCGTAGTTCATCGAGGTCCACTCCACTAGCACCTTGAGCACCTGGCGGACCAGCAGGTCCTGGAAGACCATCCCGACCAGGAGGACCAGGAGGACCTGCTAGTGTGCCTTGAACTAAATATCCAGCTTTACACTGTTCCGAGGGAGAAGCAGAGGTTGGAGAGTGATGCGGAACCTTCAGGTTGATGCTTTGTCCAGAGCAGACATGGATACAGACCATAAGAGCAAGAAATCCAGATAAAGGAAACATCTTCAATATTCCTGTAATAGGTCCAAGCCAAGGTTGAGCCTGTTGTAATAACGTAAACTGATTGGTAGCTTTATATAACATATGTGTGTGCACTCTAATTAAATTATTATCATTAAGGATGGACAATACAGAACTATAACTTCCAGGTCTTCTATTATAAGTTTTATTGTTGTTGTTGTATGAGATATATATAGTGCAATGTCTATACATAGAGGGCTATGAATACACTTACCATATAACTGTTACACCAAAATCGGTGATTCTGTGAAAAATCGGTCAAGAACCCTTCTTCGCTCACATATGTGACTGTCCATGGGAAAAGGGGTATTCGTGTAGATTGTATAATTTTTCAGTATTTATATAACCGAAAACACAGTAGATACACTATAATGTTTGCAGGCTGCAACGTATCACATCTGCACAAATCGATTGCAATGTTCACCTTGTAATCTTTGTATTGGTCTTTGTTTTGTGTTCATACAATCTTCCTTTTAAATTAGTAGTCTCATGTAGCCAGCTCCCTTTTCCTATTCTCTTCACTTCTGTACAGGAAAAAGGGTCTGGGTACTCGAGACTATTTTTTTAGTGTAGTGTGCCTGTAGTTGCTTGAAATGCTACAAAGGCTCGAAAAAGAGTTCAAGTGTCTGAGGAGTCCTATGATCCCATTATCCACGAGAGTATCAACAAATTTTAAAGATGAAGAAAAGAGTTCTCAGTTGCCTGTCCAAGCCCTGAAACGTTCATTTGGATTCGTCTACCCTCAATCTTCTTCCATTGTGTGTTGTGAAGAGACAACAATTTGTAAGGCTATATTCCGGCAATAGCCTCGCACCATGTGTTTCATGTATCCAAGGAGTACTACAGCAAGGTGTTCCTCCAGAAATCAACAGCTGCTCTCAAAGAGGAATAGTAATACTGTATCTTATCATTATCAGCAACCCATACTATCCAATTAGTTTTCAATCCTCTAATCAGGCCTGGAGCCCCTAATCAGGCCCGGAGCAAGCTGATTTTCATTGGTTAGGCTGGACTACTGTCCTTAATTTTATGATAATTAACAGTATACATGCATAGTGAAAAGAAATGGAATTTATAGTATAGATTGACACAAACATGTTGATGCGGTAGCAATGTCACTTGACTGGAGCAAATCAGTAGCAGCTTCATGACTGTACATGCAATATCATATGCTATATGGTTTACTCTTTGCTGATGAATACTATACTGGCATACTGTAGGTATAGGCTTTCATGCACTCGTGATCAGCGAAGACCAATAAAAGACATTTCACATATCACATTAGCGACTGGTACGACTTCATGACCATCAGAATCCTCATGACCAAGAGAATCAGTGGCCTTCTCTAGCACTGAAATTAGTAGAGGCCACTGATGAGCACAAACTGAAAATTTAAGACACATAATGACCTCTGCAATCATGTGGGCTTATGCATGTGTAGATTAATTTTCCATATTGCGCAATGGGAACATGGCTGATTCACGGAGCGACAACCTAAATTATTCATTGAGCTGTCACAGATTCTTAATTAAATAAAAGTCTGATCCTTTTCTTATGCAGTGGCGGATTCACAGAGGGATCCAGTGGTGCAAAGGAACCCCCCCTTGCCAAGAATTTTAAAAAAATACATATGACCTACCAAACTGTGTTGGTCAGTTAAATTCAATAGTACCTACAACAAGTACACAACCTACAGTTGTGCACTTTCCTAGGATACCTACCTTTTAGAATACTATGAATTACTCAAAAATTCCCCAATTTGACCAAACAGAAGAGACTTCAAAGTATTTTTAGGATGAGTTATCCTTTTAGTCAGCGGCGACAGCTCTAGGGAGATACCTGCCATCATCCATAATGGTATTCATTTGAATCATTAATGAATACTATTATGAATGAATTTGATATCGCAGTAGCCTTTCCGATCGCGATCGCTGAAAAAAAATTCGGAACCACCCTTTCAGAAATCCTAGATCCACCACTGTTATATAGAAAAGGCCGAAAATTAAAGAAAAATTGACTCACAGGTATATATATAATTTCTAAATATTACTCAGGTCCTAACCAGCCTAACCATGCAGTTGTGCCGGCCCTGCTAAACGTGGGCCTCACATAAAAATGCACCATCTGCAATATCCTACTTTTCATTGATGAAACCTCGAAATAGATCATTAACAATACCGTTTCAGCATAAGAATCATTTTTCTGGTGTTTTCAATTCAACTTTATAAGGAAAATCTATATTATTTACTTTTCTGCATAATATGTCTATTGCCCCTTATAGTTTATATAATGTCTGAATATTACTCAGGTCCTAACCAGCCTAACCATGCAGTTGTGCCGGGACTGCTAACCGTGCGTGGGCCTCACATAAAATGCACCATCTGCAATATCCTAATTTTCATTGACGGAACCTCGAAATAGATCATTAACAATACCGTTTCTGCATAAGAATCATTTTTCTGATGTTTTCAATTCAGCTTTATAAGGAAGATATATATAATTAACATATCAGTTGGTATTCTGCATAAAGTGCCTACTGCCCCTTATAGTTTTCATGTAAAATTTGCTTAATATTGTCATGTCTTCTGGGTGCTGAGCAAGGGGCTACATTACATATCAGCTTCCCAGATATAATAAGGATACCTGATACCTGATGTTGTCCATTTTATCCTGGCTGCATAAAAAGCTGTAAATGTTCATGAAATCTTCAGGGCCTAGCATGTATGGTGTTGGTGTAATGAGTATTGATGTTACAGTGGCTTTATGCTTGTAACTGGACACCATAAAAGGACGCGTACATGTGTTGCGGTACAATGCACACTTAGAACTGAAAATATTATTATGGTTTTATAAGCTTTCAACTTCTCACGCCAGAATGTCCAGTTTGGCAAATAGTACTAAGTCTTGACAATTAACTTAACAGCCACAACAGACAAATTTTAAGAGAGGAATAACCATCCTATGACATAATATTGTCTGGTACATAATATAATAATACTGGCTTTAGTGAAAATTGAGAAGATATATACTATTACATAAATAACATTAGTATCAAATATATACACTTCAATACACATAGATTGTATGTTAAATGTACACACACACACACACACACACACACACACACACACACACACACACACACACACACACACACACACACACACACACACGCATACACACACACACACACACACACACATGTACACTCGACATACATTTGTGCATACAATGTCATACAAATGAACAAGTGCTCACACACATGCATACATGCATGCACACATGCACACACATATGCATATACACACATAATATGTACATGAACACAAACATATATACACTCGTACATGCACACACACACACACACACACACACACACACACACACACACACACACACACACACACACACACACACACACATACACACACACACACACACACACACACATATGTACACTCGACATACATGTGTGCATACATACAAATAACCAAGTGCTCACACACATGCATACATGCATGCACACATGCACACACATATGCATATACACGAACACAAACATATATACACTTGTACATGCACACACACACACACACACACACACACACACACACACACACACACACACACACACACACATACACACACACACACACACACACACACACACACACACACATTCAAACACTGTGACACACACACACAACATGCACGCACGCACACACACACGCACACGCACACACACACACACATACACACACATACACACACAAACACACATACACACGCACACAAACACACACTAACACACACATGATTGCATGATAGTACTGATTTAATACTTTTTACTCAGCTTTCAAAGCATTTTTCACACTCCTATAATTGTTGATTGTCAGATTAGAGAGGGTTACTGTTGCTACCATAGAAAAAATTGATATGATAAGAATGATGCATTCAAGCATTATATTATTACAACAATATTGAATCAGATCACAAACAGCTACATTCTAAGAGCACGTTCTAAGTACATATTGCAGACCACACAACAAACATCTACAAGCAAAGTTGAATTACAATCTTTGTACCGTATTTACACAAACTACAGTGATGAGTTATCATTTGATCAAGAAAGCACTGGAGGGTTTACTCTAAGAACAACTCAAGCTGTTCAATCCCAACTTGGTGGCCTGATCCATTTGGACGAAGTCAGCGAATATCAGAATCAATGATATTGGGTACACTTTGCCAGAACCACGGTTGACGATCGTTGTCACAGCAACGAGAGGAGGCATGACAACCTGCTCCGACCCATAGAGGGCTGGTTGTGTACCATGTTGTAGATGATGACTTGTTTGGACTGCCTGCCTCACAGTATTTATCATTGCCAACAAATGACAGAGGAGCATGACCATCAGAAGCACATGGGTAGTTAGCAGCTCATGGTATAACGCATGTTTCTTCCTGCAAATTGTTCTTGCAACTATTGATAACTTTGTATGTAACAGAAAATCCATGGGCATACGATTACTCATTTGTATAGCCACTGGCGGCAGCATAGTAAAATGGAGGATTCTGAGCATCATATAGCCACAGACTCTTCTGCATATGTGATTGAATATTGAAAGAATTAAGGAAAAATTAGAGAAGAGTATTGCATACAATCAATCAATCTGTTGACAATCTGTCACAGTTCGTCGAGGTCTACTCAACTAGCACCAGGTGCGCCTGGAGGACCAGCTGGTATGCATGCAAAGGACTGTCACACATTCTCTTCCCGATTGCTCAATGAGTTGCAAATGATCAGGACAGGTAGTAGTAGGTAATACTTATAAGATACAAGAACACTGAACATAAAACTGCCTTTTCCACGCACAGAACTATAGGTAGTAAAGTGTGCATACTAGTATATATTCGACTGAAGAGAATGTTGGACCATCTTCCACCTTACACTATTGTCCAAGTTATATACTCACTTAAATCTACAACAACTGACTCACTAACTTAAGTTGAGCAGTGTATGAATACTTGGTTGTATCCTATATTTCATTGAACACTATTAATTAAAAGCACTTACAGTTGAACCGATCTGTATAGTGAACTAACCCTGGATACAATAAACTCCCCTGATATATCAAGCATAGACCCTGCAGTATATCCATACATTTACTCTTAGACTATTGAATATATATGAACACTGAATCAGATGTAGTGAGCATGCACCGGTACCCTAATATGATGTAGTGAACACCCTGATACAGTGAGCACCCTCAATATAGTGAACTTTCTCAGCAGTCTTAAGTTGGTTTGTTATAAAGAGGTTTGACTGGTGTGGGTGAGCCTCCATGACATTTAATATTCATGCAATAAGTATGTTTTGAAGTAAGTGCTTACCCAGCTACCGCACATATGAACTTTGACAAATTGTTTGATAACATTGCAAATAGTCCATCACACTACAAAAATTAACACTACATGGTAACCTATATTTACTTAATGACCATTGTAGGAAAGATCACCATCTGCAACACTCCACTATACACTAGTTCAACTAATACACGTACAACTCCAACAAGGTAATGCCTGTGATGCCTGTTGAGCGAGACTGAGGGTCCATCCAGCGAACTTCAATGTCAGAGTTTGTTTCATCAACTAAGGTTGTCCAGAACCATGGAAGACGCTTGTTAATACAGCAGCTAGAACCCGAGTAGCAATCTTCTCCGTCCCAAAGAGGGTTATCAACAAGCCAATCCGATGACCCAGAGGTATGTGCTGCCGTGTCACAATAAAAGTTACGGCCTACAAATGATTGTGGTGTGTGTCCAGGGTTGGATGCACAAGGACAGTTGCCTTTATGGACACCTGTTTCTGTGTGGCCTGCTATGTACGTCCAAATGTGAGATCTCCTTCCTTGAGCTCTATATGTAATTGACAATCCTGCAGCATAAGGTTGATCAATTGTTCTGTATGTATTCTTGAGGTATACTCCCCAAGGAGTATTGTAGGCAATGCCAACGGCTCTTCCACACACAAAATTATAGTTAATGGAATATGTGCTATAATACTTGGAAGAGAACGTTGCACCACTTAATGGACTGTAACAAATTCTCCTACCAGATACTGTTTTATTGACAAAGGGACAACGCTCATTGGG
>CAUJGJ010000184.1:2500-7500 GCA_963170055.1 Halisarca cf. caerulea | reverse complement strand
GATATGTTTATGCTTGTTTTCAACTTTGTAAGTAATGGACAGTCCTTCAACATAGGATTTGTCAATGGTTGGGTAAGTACTGGCATAATGGAAGGCACGACCTCCATAGTAATACAAATACTCCACTGCTTGGCCACATACAAAGTTGTATAAGTATACAAAGTTGTACAATGAATTAAAAACAAGAGATCCGAGGATCAGTGAAGATGTTGTTCTGTCTTGCACTCAGTCCGAACAGGAACAGGTAGTGTAACACTTGCATATAGATAGATGTAGCAGTTTGTTGCAGATAGCTTTTAAATTTATTTATTTGAACTTCAATTGATATTGACTGAACACATAAACTTCAGCATTTAACTTGCAGAAGCAGTACTCACATTGGTATGTACACAAACACACACACACACACACACACACACACACACACACACACACACACACACACACACACAATCTAATCCCTCATCTTTCACACTAGCTGCTCCATTGATTGTCAGACTAGAGAGGTTTCTTTGTACATCCAACCTTATAATTTATGATATTATGAAAACAATGGCATTCACACACTATTATATTTACACCAATACTGAATTATGCAGATGTACGAACAGCTACATTCTAAGAACATATTATATATGTACATTATTGCAGATCATGTTACAGTAGCAAATGTCTTACCCATCTATATGTAAGCAATTAAAAGTCCAATTACAATCTTTTGTACCACAATATAATAATTATGGTAAAAACTACAGCTATATAACACATATATATCATTTGATCGTGAAAGCACTGGAGGGTTTACTGTATGAACAACTCAAGCTGTTCAATCCCAACTTGGTAGCTAGCCTGATCCATTTGGATGAAGTCAGCGGACTTTGATATCAGAACCAATGATTTCAGGTAAACTTTGCCAGAACCACGGTTTACAATCGTTGTCACAGCAATGAGAAGACGCATGACAACCTGCTCCGTCCCATAAAGGGTAGGTTGTGTACCATGTTGTAGATGATCGATGGCTTGCTTGGACTACCAGGTTCGTAATGATCATTGCCAACAAATGATGGAGGAGCCCGACCTGCAGGAGCACATGGACAGTTAGCAGCACTGCTGGTATAACCCATGTGTCCTCCTGCAAAGGTCCAAATGTGTTTGCGATATTGCTAGCTTTGTACGTAACAGAAATTCCATGGGCATACGGTTGCTCAATTGTATAGCCACTGGCAGTAGCACAGTAAAATGGAGCATTCTGAGCATGTATAGCCACAGGCTCGCACATATGTGATTGTGTTGAATATTAGAAGTAGGGAACATAAGAGAAGAGTGTTGCATACAATCAATCAATCTGTTGACAATCTATGACAATCTGTCGTAGTTCGGTGAGGTATACTCCACTAGCACCAGGTGCGCCTGGAGGACCAGCTGGTACGCATAGCTGGTATGTATACAAAGGACTGTCACACATTCTCTTCCCGATTGTTCAATGAGTTGCAAATGATCAGGACAGGTGGTAGTAGGTAATACTTATAAGATATATGAGAACACCGAACATATATATCTATATAACTGCCTTTTCCATACACAGAACTATAGGTAGCAAAGTGTGCATAGTATTATATATTCCACTGAAGAGAATGTTTCACCATCTTCCACCTTACACTATTGTACAAGTTATATACCCACTTAAATCTACAACAATTAATTGAGGCACTAACATAAGTTAACTCTTAGTACATGACACTTGTTTGCATTCAGTATTTCATTCAACACAATTAAAGCACTTACACATGAACTGATGTGTATAATGAATGAACCCTGCATACAATGAACTCTCCTAATGTATCAGACATACACCCTATAGAATGTACACCTATACATTAGCATCTCGTGCCTGGATAATACGTGAAACATGTAATGAATCAGATGTAGTGAACATGTACTGGTACCCTGATATGATGTAGTGAACACCCTGATATAGTGAGCGCCCTCGATATAGTGAACTTTCTCAGCGGTCTTGAGGTAATTGTTATAAAGAGGTTTGTTATAAGAGGTTTAACTGGTGTGAGTCAGCCTGCATAACAATATTCAATAAGTATTCCTTGAAGTAAGTGCTTACCCAGCTACCACACATATGAACTTGCCCAAAATGCTTTTTATAATCAATGCAAATAGTCCATATCACACTACAAAAATTAATACTATATATAGTACTAACCTATATTAATGTTACTTAATGACCATTGTTTATAATAGCAAAGATCTTCAGCTGTAACACTCCACTATACACTAGTTCAACTAATACACATACACCTCCAACAAGGTAATGCCTGTGATGCCTACTGAGTGAAACTGAGGGTCCATCCAGCGAACTTCAATGTCAGAGTTTGTTTCATCAGTTAAGGTTGTCCAGAACCATGGAAGACGCCTGTTACCACAGCAACTAGAACCAGAGTAGCAATCTATTCCATCCCAAAGAGGGTTATCCACAAACCATTTCTGTGCTCCAACAGAATGTATTGCCGTGTCACAATAGAAGTTATGGCCTACGAATGACTGTGGTGTGTGTCCAGGGTTATATGCACAAGGACAGTTTGCACCATCACCACCTGTTTCTCTGTAGCCAGCAATGTACGTCCAAATGTGAGATCTCCTTCCTTCAACTCTATTTGTAATTGACAATCCCGCAGCATAAGGCTGATCAATACTTGGATATGTACTCCTGTAGTATACTCCCCGAGGAGCATTGTAGGTAATGCCAACAGCTCTTCCACACACAAAATTATAGTTAATGGAATATGTGCTATAATACTTGGAAGAGAACGTTGCACCACTTGTTGGACTGTAACAAATTCTCCTACCAGATACAGTAACTGTAATATTAACAAAGGGACAACGCTCATTGGGATCACTCATGTTTAGGTACGCTACACGAGTAAGCCCTCCCACTCCGCATATGTCTTCCTCCATGTGACAATAAACTCTTATTTGACCACGCACTCCACTTTTTCTGTTCTTTAGCTTGATCCAGTACCAGCCTGAAGGAAGGTATGCATTGCAGAGATGGATGTCACGGCAAGACTCAGCAGGGTTACTTTGAGTCAGTCCAAGAACACAGGACTCATTGCGACAAAGCTGGATTGGTGCTTGAGTTCCCAAAGTATTTGTTAATTGGCTAGTGGCTGTTAGGGGTTTGTTGGTTGGCTCAGATGTAGCAGGATTTGTAGATGGACAGATGTCATCATGCCAACAACCTTCACTGGTTGAGTAGGCTCTAATGTCAACTTCTTCAGTTCTTCTTTAGCCATTAAGCGTACAATCTGTTGTAGTTCGAACATCGAGGAACAGATGAGCATTTTAAGAAATGCTACATTTATACATGTACACACACACACTTGCAGTCCGTATACAGGGAAAAGAGGAAAAGTTCTGGAGGTATATAGAGCTGGTGGAGCTTCCTCTTGGCCCTGTCAGAGCCGAAAGAAAGCTGCAATACGTATTAGCTTTTACCGCTCAATATACTATTATTGCTACATACGCATGCATGATTTTTGTAACTCTTAGTTCTTGGCAATATTATGCATAATATATGTGTGTGTGTGTGTGTGTGTGTGTGTGTGTGTGTGTGTGTGTGTGTGTGTGTGTGTGTGTGTGTGTGTCTGTGCATGTGTGTGTGTGTGTGTGTGTGTGTGTGTGTGTGTGTGTGTGTGTGTGTGTATGCATGCGTGTGTGTGTGTGTGCATGTGTGTGTGTGCAAGTGTACATGTATGTGTGTGTGTGTGTGTTAAAGAGAGAGTAAGGATGCATAACATTTTATATCATCATTATTATGAATATTTTATCCACATATATATAATAATAATATGTAAATTTGGCCGAATTGCACTTCATAATATTATTGCAAATAGTCCATGATCACACTACAAAAATTAATAGCAACTACATGTAACCTATGTACTTAATCGCAATTGTAGTAGCATGCAAAGATCAACAGGTGTACTATTCCACTCTACTACACGCTTAGTCTAGTTCAACTAATACACATACAACTCCAACAAGGTAATGCCCGTGATGCCTGCTGAGCGCGCCTGAGGATCCATCCAGCGAACTTCAATGTCAGAATCTGTTTCATCTGCTAAGGTTGTCCAGAACCATGGAAGACGCTTATTAGTACAACAATTAGAACTAGAGTAGCAATCTTTTCCGTCCCAAAGAGAGTTATTTACAAACCAGTTTGATGATCCAGAAGTATGTGCTGCTGTGTCACAATAAAAGTTGGATCCTAGAAATGATTGTGGTGTGTAGCCAGGGTTGGATGCACAAGGACAATTGGCACCATCACCACCACTTTCTCTGTAGCCAGCAGCATATGTCCAAATATGAGTTCTTGCTCCATCAATTTTATAAGTAATGGACAATCCCGCAGCATAAGACATGTCAAGTGTTGAATATGTACTCTTGTAGTAAAATCCCCAAGGAGCATTGTATGTAATGCCAACAGCTCTTCCACACACAAAATTGTACTTAACAGAATGAGTGTCATATTCCACTGAAGAGAATGTTGCACCATTTGTTGGACTGTAGCAGATTCTCTTGCCAGATTCTGTAGTCTCAGACAGAGGGTAGGGACATTGTGCATTGGGTTCAGTCATGTTTATGTAAGCTACACGCGTCAGTCCTCCTACTCCACAGATGTCATCTTCCATGTGACAGTAGACACGAACAAGTACGTGGTTCCAATTTGGTCTATTTCTCAGTTTGATCCAGTACCACCCTGAAGCAAGATAGCGATTACAACGAAGAATGTCTCGACAAGAGTCACCTGGATCATGATAGGATAGTCCAAGGGAACATGATTGATTGGCACGTGGGCGGACGTTTGGCCGAGCTGTTGGTGGCGGAAGTCTTGGTTGATATGTTGGTCGACTAGGGTTTGTTAGAGGGCGATTGGTAGGTGTGGCTTGCACTGTTGTTGGACACACATTATTATGCTCTACAACAAC
>CAUJGJ010000183.1:41200-44704 GCA_963170055.1 Halisarca cf. caerulea | reverse complement strand
CACAAACACACACACACATACTATTATAATAATATTAACATATATTATATACTAATAGATATTATATTCATAATATAATTATAATTTATATAATGTTTATTATATTATATACATAATATTACATATTATATATAATACCGACACGTATGCCTGATATAGAAACCAGGGAACACAGCATAAGTAAATGTATACTAATAAAGTTTACTAGGAATTGTTCAATTCAGTAATCTACTGAATTCCACCATAGATACTCTATACCCCATAGAGGATCTATGATTCCACCGGTAAATAGTTCAATATATTCTGATCATAGGCCAACTAAGAAGAACTTAAGCTTTCATCAGAACTTTGTTGGGTATCGGATGCACTTGTAACTCCCAGCACTTGCAGATTCCTGGAGAACAGGTAAAGATTACATGACAAGCTGACATAGTGCCGTGCAAGATGGGATGGTGTCATGCTACACCGTGCCCCTCCCTCATGTGGACCTACCACCACCTAAAGTGGCCCTAACTCCAGGAACACCTTAACATAAGGTAACATCTGTTTCACAAACCACCAATATGTGACCACACCCCTTGACATGCAACTATATACCCCCAACTTAATTGACTACACAAACACACAGATGTAGTGCACACCACAATTGCAAATCTGAAGGTCAACTGTGCAATTAAGAGGATATCCCTTTAATAAATTGACAATCCTACATGTGTTTGTAGTATAGTACACATACAAGCCATTGAATTTGAAAGCAGATAATCCTACAAGCTAGCTTCTACGTTGCAGTATACCGTGAAACCTCTCTAATCCGACATTCAATGGGACTTGAGAATACTGTTGGATTACAGAGTGTCCATTACCATAGTTTAATATAGTGACTGTTCCTCACAAGATGGTCCAATTAGAGAGAATGGCGGATTATAGAGGTGTCAGATCAGAGGTTTCACTGTACAATGTGCAGGCAAGGTAATACATTCTCACAAAAATGCACTATACTTCCTTGTATGCTTCATCAACACATTTCCCCCATCTCTTTACAACAACGCATCACGTTTTAAAATACCACTTCTCAACTGAGATATTAAGGTTTTTGCAGTTTTCGAAAGACAAAAAGTTACAAACAAGTGCACATAAAAGGAATGGAACAAGCTTTCAAGAGGCAACGCGGTGAAAAGGTAGATTCATCCTTTGTCAACTACCTTGCCCAGTTTCAGCGTCTCCAGTAAGCGTTTAGATCTCCGCCTTTTCGAAAGAATTTGGTTATCGAGAAAACTCGTCTTGGAGGCTTTGTCACGCAATTATCAGGTGACTTCTTTCACGATGATGCAATACGTTCTACTACAAAGGGTCCCTACAAACGGTAGCTAACATTTTATCGCTTGAGCTTTTGACATTCTTGCTTATTCCTGCAATATACAGGATTAGTTATTTCAGAGAAGACAAATATGACGAATTATCTATAGGCTAAACTCACGCAGTCTGCACATGACCAACCCACACAAAATTCGCTAAAGTGATTCTTTTTTATTGCATTCCTTTATAACCTTTTCCTTTAAGTTGTGCAAATAACCTACCTGCGTATTAAAGGGCTTATCAGGATCGGCAAGGATCATCATTAGGGACATCGTCATCAATGTCATATGCTGTTCCGTTCACTTCACATCAACAACTTGGACAGCATTCATTTTCTCTGGCTATTGGTCGAAGACCATTTCTGCATGTTGATATGGCACAGGCAATGGGCTAAAGAGGATGAAAAATGCCAATAAATGGACCCGCATTCCAAAATAAGAGATCCACATTGTCAGTTTACATGTAACAGTTTTCCAGCAGCAGTAGCTGCAGAAACAGAGCACGCATCTCAGCACAATAGCAGCAGGACGTGAAGTAACATACTCAAATACATGTGCCTATGCAAGAGGCTGACTTAGGAGGGGCCACCCCCCCCCCCTCCCCCTGCCCAGATATCTGTAAATTTTTGCAAAATAAAATTAAATTGCTCTAAACTGTACAGCTAACACTGTCTAGTAGTGCCTTAAATATTGCAAGAGATGTTCTAGGTTTACTTAACTATTGGATTGGACAAAACGTCAATTTTGATGATCTACAATCAGTTTTTGGCTGCTGGCGGCCATTTTTATGATGTCATACCCACACACGTTAAAAATAGCTGTGATCTTTATCTACATATGGTGCAAATTTAAAGCAGAGTAGGTTTACTTCAACTATCCCATGCCTCCCCCCCGCCCATATATAGGGCTAAATCAGCTCCTGCCCATATGATACCTTAAGAACTTTGAACATTATCACAATGCATTGCATTGATTCACTCTGGGAGAGCGACAGATCACAGAAACTGTAGTAACATAAAAAATCATGTGCAGATTGACTTAGTCTACTATATAGTGGTACTTTGATCACACAAAGTTACAATGTTTTATAGTACACAGTAATCAATGCAGCAGACAGTTAGTCTAGCATAGCCAGCTCAATCATACAAGTCAATACAGGCCCGGAGCAAGCTGATTTTCATTGGTCAGGCCGGAATACCAACAAAAAGTTTATGTTAATAATTAATTGTAGAGTGAAAGAAATGGAATTAAAAGTATAGAATGACACATAACTCAGCAGCAATGTCACTTGGCCGCAGAGCACATCAATAACAGCTTCATGAACATCCAGTATCATGAGATATGTAGTTTAGCCTTTGCTAACGCATAGTACGTGTGCTGCAGGTAGGCTTTACTCCACAGAGACCAATAAGACCTCAGACTCATATGTTGAATTCGTGACTGGTATGACCAACAGATCTTTATGGCCATCAATACTAATGGCCACTCTAGCACTGCAAGTAGCTTGCAGCCATAGAGGATGCCCTTGATGTGCACAAATTGAAAATTTAAGACCAATACGGGTTCAAATGGCAGCAATTGAAGCCACATAAAGGCCTCTGCAATTACACCGACTTACATATTACGCGATTTTCCATATTGCATGATGATAATATGGCTGATTTGCGTAATGACTAACTAAATTATTGATGGAGCAGTCACAGATTCTTCAAAACTTGATCTTTCTCTTAAAATGCCTAAATAAATTTTTGAGGTAACATCCAAATATTGGTCAGGCCAAAACCTGACCATGCAGCCTGACCGGTTGCGCCGATCCTGCAATACAGTAACTATATGTTACATGTTATAGGGAAAGTCTGCAGTTAACACAAAGGTGAAAGTTTGACCAAAGCAGAAAATGACCCTAGCTTCCATTCCCCATAGTACTCTTAATTGGTCTGATAACATGATAAAATGAACACATTCATCACTCCATCAAGTTGTGTGTTAAAGTTTAATTTGACTTAACTTGTAATTAATTTGATTTAATTTGCAATAAAATGTGCAGAGTACAGAGAGCAACATTAGGTAGACATAAAACCGTAATTATTCAGTCACCACTCTAAAAGACATTCCAAAGCACGCATGGTGCGCAATGAGATTCCCTTGA
>CAUJGJ010000183.1:21200-33700 GCA_963170055.1 Halisarca cf. caerulea | reverse complement strand
ATCTAAAGAGGGTGGCCCACCCCGCTTGAAAGGGCTAGCGAGAACACTGTATCATACTGTAGTCCCAACCATCAACACCAAAGTTGCGTGGAGTTATATACAACAATTCCTAGCCCCAGAGTTGCAGCCACAATATCATAACTTACATTACACGTCTCTCCTTCATCTGTGCATGTGCTAAGGGGGAAACATACATAATAAACGCAAGCAAAGCACAGTTATATAGTAAGTAACATTATATATACCTACAAACACTTCAATATGCAGTATACGTACTTGCCCAATATAGTATAGACTAGTACAATTAAAATATAAGTTACATGCAATATGTTTGGCAACTATAACAGTCAAATCTCTAGATCTATCTGAACTACATGAATAAAACCACAACTATTCCTTTCAACAGGCACATTAGCTATATCACATGCTATACAAAAGCTGGCAAACATAAAACTTAGAGAGGAATACTACTGTACTATCCTTGCACATATAGCTGCTGCAGTTATTAATTTGGAAAACTAGTGTGCCACCATTTTGTTTGCTAGCAGTCCCGGGGTAGAGAAATGGACATTGACTTTGAGCATCTTCACGATGTCGCTATACGTGCACCCCTCAGCGTTCTTCTATAACATGTTTGGAAGGTGTTTACAGCAGCCCGTTGTATACATACATATATCTATATAGGACATCCCAAGCACTTTTAGCCCTTCGATGGTTAATCAAAAGCTCGGTACAGATCACCAATTGTCAACTAATGATTGCTATATTACACAAATGGGCTCTTGGTTGGCCTTGATCACAGCTAAGCCAGCTCAGTACAAATTTATTGCCTAATGCACATCTCCTATATTATATTATAATTATATGAAACTACCTTCTTCGACTCTACGTATTATAGGTCAGGCAATACAATATTATTTTAATAGGGAAAGCCAGCAGGCTGAGGCTACACAAGACAAGGAACGGCCACACACTGTTGAAGGTACACCATGCACAGAGCATATAACTTGGTCAAAAGAATCTCACAAAAGATCAAGAGATGAGGTATTTGCTTACAATTACTGCAATTCTGATTGCCACATAACTATGTAATACATACTATGTTAATACAGTGCCACATGTTATGTTTGAAAAAGTAATAATAAATATATGATACAAATGCAATTAATCATTCTATATAACAAATACTTTATATCAAATATACACCTCACAAAGGTTACAACATCAGTGCTAAAATGCAAGGATTGCAAAATTAATCTAAAAATGAATTACTGATTATAAATAAGTAATAAAAGTGCAATAAATGAATGTGTCTACATGCATAAGAACTCACCAAGACTTGCAAGGATTGGCATTTGGGATCTCTTCACCAATGTCGTATGCTGTTCCATTCACTACACATCTACAGTTTAGGCAGCATTCGTCTTCCCTGGCTATTGGTTGAAGGCCGCATCTACAATTTGGGAAGGCACATCCAATGGCCTAAAGGAAATGGCAAATAAAAAACATTTTGCATGTCCAATTATTAGCATAATAAAGTCCTACATTCAAGAAAGAAATAAAGGAGGTTGTAATATGAATTAAAATTGCCATAAACAAGGAATTACAACTATTTACTCCAATTAATGACCTCGTTTGTACTGACAGGCAAATCTATACACAGTGTCAATATAATTATAGCATGATCGTATGTACCAAACTCAATAGGTGGTCAACACCTGTATGGTCAGCTAGCAGTCAACATCATGCCAGTCAGCCCTCAAACCTATACTAAGTGCCTAAAGTGAATTTCAACTATTGTAGTAGTGTAGGTTGAACCAGCAGGATTCGTGAATAAAACATATGCATGGCGCAGCACTACAAACAAGAGTCTGCTACAATTGTTTTGTAACATATTCTCTTATAACGACTATATACTAGCCTTATATGGAATAACAGAGGCAGTTTAATAGGGTAGTTCAGAAGAGTGCAACCAATTGAAAGTATAGAAATAATTAATGAATACAATAATTAATTCATGCAAGCACATACACATTAAGTTGTAGCTGCGTATATATAAGAATGTAAATATGGAGTCAAAGATTGACTCGAGATTAAGGAAAACAAAAAGGGGTTACCATATCACGTTAAAGTAAATTTTGCAGGTAGGCTCATGTAAGTGTACATAGCTTGCAAAATTGTAGGCTATTTCGATAGCTTTACATACATCGTCCGATAAACTACTGAAGGGGTGAGGGTACATGTAGGAAGTTGATAACTTACAGCACATATCTCTCCATGCTCCGTACATGTGCTAAAAGGGAAAACATGGATTACATTTAATGAAGTTGTAAGGTATTGTCATTGTATATCAGAGAAATACTCACAGTCAAACAGTATACATGGCAATAACTATTATATATATATATATATATATATATATATATATATATATATATATATATATATATATATATATATATATATATATATATATATATATATACAGTGTACTCTATATTTCTTATATAATAGGATGGACTTGGGTGTATGATTGATCAGTTTCTAGACTTGAATACGTAGTATGGTAGAGTGTAGAGCAAGGATGGGGAGGAATGCATTGAGCATGTGATGCAGAGATATATTTGTTGGGGAGTTGCATATTGAAAACATACAGGAAGTTGATGGTGGCTATGGTGGATACTGATGTGATGTATGGGGCTGAAGCATGGGGATGCCTAGGGAAACTGCAGATAGTTGAAGACGTACTGCAGATGAGAGGATTCCAGATGTTTCTGGGTGTGAGCAGATACCATCCCAGGACAGCACTAAGTATGGAGATGGGCATGCTACCTTTAGTATGGGAGTCCAGAATCTGATGCATGCTATTCTGGTATAAGATAATGTGTAGTCCAGTGTATGAAGGGAGGCTACCGAAGAGGATAGCACTTAAGGCTTTGGAAAACAGAGGGAAGTGGATTAGGAAGTTAAGGGCTCATGCTAGACATTTTGGATGGGAAGACTTAAGTGGGGAATCGGTGTAAGGGATAACTCAGAGTTAGGTTAAGGATATGTTGAGGGGAATTGCATGGGGAAGAGTAACAGAAGAGTGCACCTGAACATCAATCATGAAGTCTCTGTACGACAGTGGACACAGATCCAGCTGTGCACGTGTACCCAACAAGGTGCACAGGTCAATCCTGGCCAAGTTGATAGGGGGCACTGCTCCATTTAGAATTGAAGCGGGAAGATGGAGGGGGATTGCAAGAGAGGAAAGGATATACATGCACTGTCCACTGGGAGAAGTTGAAGATGTTTACCACTGGATCCTGAGGTGTACGCCATTGACAGAGATTAGGACTATGCTGAAACTCACTTCTGAGTCACCAACTCAATGAAGAGATCTAGGGCATATTTTTGCATACCAACTCACCAGGTTACGCAAGGATCGTCATCTGGGATCTCTTCATCAATGTCATATGCTGTTCCATTCACTACACATCTACAACTTGGACAGCATTCGTCTTCCCTGGCTATTGGTTGAAGGCCACGTCTACAATTTGGTATGGCACAAGAAGTGGTCTAAAAGAAATGAAAAATTAAATTAGCTACGAAAATACATTCTACATATGTACGTCATAGAACAAATAAATGATAAATTTAAGAAACACATAATTATAAATTAGATATAGAAAGCTCTGATGCAAGTAAATTAATGTATCTCAGTACCAACTCCAGGACAAGAACTGAGCGCAAACATGCATTTTTATAACACACAACAAAGTTTAATAACAAAACTATAGTGTATAACATGAATGACAGGTGCATGTGATGTCCTCACAATGTCATTGCATAGCTTCACTCCACTCGGTTGACAGAAACTGTATGGCAATGTGAATAATATAATCATGAAAGAAAATTTGATCACACAACAATCAATTATGGCAATAATGTTCCAGTACACAGTCTTACTATAACAATCTTTTTTACTTCAAAAACTTACATAATTATCACTGATAGATTTTCAAATTAGAACTACTAACATAGGAAGAATATGCTGAGATTGAAAACACATGGGCTAGTGTGCGTTTGTGAACAGAGGGTCTAGCAAAGCAGGATAGGGCCAGTATCAGGACAGCTCGGTGCACTTCAGGTGTCCATTTTTTCAATTCTACATTGTAAATTCTATGACATGGCACAGAGCTAGAGTAACACTGGGTAGAAAATATTACCATAATTTGTATTACTAACACTATATTATAATTATTGGCTTTCTCTAATGGAGGGATCAAGCATGAATGGTGTATAACAACATACTGGGGTACAGTTTGATAGTAAGATAGACTAGATCTACAGACTAAATACCCCAAAATGCCAACGCACCAGGTCTCACAAGAGCTTTCGGAGGGTATTTCATCCCCAACTTCATACTTTACTCCATCAAAGTAGCAGGTCATCGAGTCTGTGGATTTCGTATCCACTATAAAGAGGATAAACAGCCACATAAAACTCTGGAAATATTCATGAACTTGATTCTTATGTACCTCCACATAAGACTATACCCACGGCAGTCAGTATAACAAAGCACTTCATTTTTGGTTCTCATGCAGTTCTATAGTCTGCAGCACAGTGTTCCAAGCATTTATATAGGACTTCTATTTCGCCTCCTTCTTCAGTGATTATGACGTGCTAACCGATGACACCATAGCCATGCACCAATAGGAGACAAAATAGCAGTCTGGGCTATGCAAGACTATTATGACATCCAAAACAAGCAATGTGTGTTGCTTATAGGGTTCCAAGACACTAGTGTGCCTTCATACTAAAGCTTAGCAATGTGTGTCGCTTATAGGATTCCAGGACACTTGCAGGAAAACACTAATAAGCTACTTTATTACCTGAAGCTTAGAAGGATGTGCAGCCATAAGAATGCCTGTATACACAGGCTAAAACTACATTCATCCCTAGCTGCACCAACCCCATGACACGTGTGCTTTCATCCTTTGCGTGACTAGCAACATAATACATGCACATGTAAGTAACCTCCATACACACATGCACACACACACACACACACACACACACACACACACACACACACACACACACACACACACACACACACACACACACACACACACACATACATACATACATGCACATGTACCTGCACATGCATATATGCATGCATATACATAAAACAATGATCAATCACGTAAAAATGAGAGTTTTAAAATATTAAATAAAATAGATGTATGCAAACACACACATGTTTATATTATAATATTGTATATACACATGTACATAAGCATGGATACATGTACAACAGCCACACAGATGTCTTACATACAGTTTGTTCAGTGCATGCTGCAGTGCAATAACTGGGCTACACACAGTTTGTTCAGTGCATGTTGCAGTGCGATAACTGGGCATGTACATGCAAACGTGTTACTACTGGACTACTGCTTTCACTTTCCCAAGATGTGCAATTTGTGTATGCATGATGGGTACCACATCACTTCTTAGGGAGTACCAAGTTTGCTGACCCAAGCGTACAGTCTGGTATGAGGTTAGTAACCCTGTTCCGTAAAGACGCCATGCGGTATATATACGTACCTTTCTTGTCTTCATTTTCATCTCTCAAGCGCCCCCCACTGCTTAGTATGTTCATTGTGTATGGCCCAGGGCAATGTTCAATCAATCAAATCAATTAAAAATCAACTGATTTTGTCATTTCAAGGTATGTCGGCACTTAGTACATGGTATGCTGTCCTAGTTAGCTGATTGGGCAGTACCACAGATACTACCCAATTAGTTCCTCGGCTTATCAGGATCGAGATTAAAACTTCAGTTATGCCTATCAATAATTAGTGTTTACAAATTTAAATATGAGCCCCTATCAACTTCAAGTAATTATTGTGGTAGGGATCGAGGCTGAATAGAATCTTATGGTCTGCATGTAATGTTGTTGGCTAACTATTACCATACACAGTGGAGTCTGGATGGTCAAATAAGTAGGGACAGCAAACATCCCACCATCAGAACTTCTACTTAATAGAGTATGACTTTGTCTAAGTATTGAATGAGAAGGGACAAACACACTCCTTCAACTTATCCAGAACTTCCAGTTAAGCAAGTTCCAATTTAGTAGACGGCACACACTCTAGAGACTCGTGGGCGAACAATAAAATTCAATAAGCAACTCAATGATTCTTGCAAATTAGAAACACACTCTGGCTTCTCTATTCCCGCAGCCAAATACATTTTTAACCTATCTCTGTCTGATGGTGTGTGATAAATCAGTTCATAACGGAAAACAGTGATAATGATAAACTATACATACGTAACTACTAAACAATAAGACTAATCTACAGTTAAGCAAAACAAGTGTGGGCAGTGATAAAGTTCGGTCAAAACTGTGTCTCCTCTACATACATCTCTAAGGTTGAATTGGTTGGTCTTAGCCAAGGTGTTACCAAGAGAATCAGGAAGGTCAATTGGTCGAATAGGAAGTGGGAAATCCTGCTAATGTCTGTGCAAAATGCTCTGCATCAATCCCTGACTACCTAGTCCCTCAAGCAAAACAGTGATCCTCCATCAGATCAAAGCAATGATCCTGGGATTACCACATGTCAAGGTTATTTTACTTTTGAAATAACCTGAAGGTAATATGCCACAGGATATGGGCATATGATATATAGCAGTACAGAGGAAAGAGACAGGTGCCTGGCTGACAGCACCACATGTGTCTAGCCTGCATGTGTACTATGGGATTGCACCTAGAAGCTAATGCAGTAAGAATTAACGTGGGATTACACCTGAGCACTTCATTGTGTAGTACACACAAAATGAACAATATGTGTGGCAACCACTTTAATAACAGGGACACCCATGGCCTGTATACACTGTCACAAAAGACCAGGCCTGGTGTCCACAACATGCTGCTTTCTGTGATGCTATCAAAAGAAATCTACGTAGCTGTAGCAGGCCCTAGCTTGATCAATCCTTGAACCAGTAGGACTATGTCGGGCAGATGGTCAAACAAACCGACGGAGTGTCAATCATTCGCTGGAAAAGAGGATGTGTCCTAACATGGGATCGGATGTTACCAATTAGGATACACTGACATCATCATACCTATGCCATGTAGTTTTAGGTACTATCTAAGCGTAGAATGGGTCGGCTATGCCAGACTAGTGTGTGTGTGTGTGTGTGTGTGTGTGTGTGTGTGTGTGTGTGTGTGTGTGTGTGTATGTGTGTGTGTGTGTGTGTGTGTGTGTGTGTGTGTGTGTGTGTGTGTGTGTGTGTGTGTGTGTGTGTGTGTGCCGGTGTGTGGTGTGTGTGTGTGTATGTGTATGTGTGTGTGTGTGTGTGTGTGTGTGTGTGTGTGACACTGTGTGTGTGTGTGTGTGTGTGTGTGTGTGTGTGTGTGTGTGTGTACAGTACACCATACCTAGAGACTGGAAATTTTGTTTTTGTTAACCCGAACCCTAGTATCGTCAGTCCCCGAAAAAGGCCAAGCGTGGAACGCACGCACGCACGCACACACACACACACACGCACACACACACACACACACACATACGCACGCACGCACGCACGCACGCACACACACACACACACACACACACACACACACACACACATACTTGACGAAATGAGGTTTCATTGCTTTAAATTTGAGCCTGACGAAGACATTTTGCCTTAGACTCTACAGGAAATCGTCACTAGAAGCGCGTTAAGTAATAGCGTTTGTGGACCGTCGACAACCTGACCGACCCCTCTTCTCCGAAATAGGCTACATGGGGCAAACGTTTGGTTGAGTGTCACCAGTAAGTGTCGATAAAGATGTCCATCTTTGACGGGCAGCCAAAGAAGGTCCCATGGAAGCGTCTAAGCACATCTTTACGGTACGACTCTACAAACTTCCTTCTTTCACGTGCAAATCTATCCACTAGTATGTGCTCCATACTTCGGTATAGCTGTAACCATAGTTACCGTGTTGTAGTAACTGTACTATAAGGCCATACGGAATAAATTTTATGTATCTAGCCCCCTTCCTTGTCAAAAAAACTTACCAAAGGGTAAAAAGAAAAAAAGAATAATCAGTTAGCATGCTGGGTGCAAACCCAGACCAGAATGTTGTAAACTATATTATTATACAGTAAAGCATGTGCGCTAGGCATAAACACATATGGAATTGCATGTACAATTACAATGTGCATGTATGCGCAACCATTGTGCTATTGTGGGACTAGTGGCTGTCTGGTTCCATATATACAGACATGCACTCCCCATATATATATGTGTATATATATAATAGGCATGATCAGAAAAATTATTATATATATCATGATCAAATTCATGCATTCATGGATCATGCGTATAGAATATAGAAGCTATATAGACCCACATGTAAGTGTATATACCCACACACACATGCAAGCACACCCACACCCACAAACACACCTTGCACTCTCACGAGTACACCTAGAAGCACACCGGCACCTGCAAGCACAATCTCACAGACAAGTGCACCCATATATCCACACCCGCTTACACCAATGGTCACAAGTACACCCGCAACATGAATTACAAGGGTATCCCTATATATCCACAAACACACCCATGCACCTGCACACACCCAGGTGCATTTATATAGTGTACAGTACTGAAATAACTTTTTGACATGACTACATAATATGTTTAATAATACTATAATGCTTGAGTTGGTCAATTCACAAAGAGAGAATTTAAAGATTGAACTATTAGTAATTATGATACTAGCAATTATTTCAAGCTAAAATTATGACCACACACTAAGATTAAGCCAAGAATATGCCAAGAATATGCCCAGTAATTCAGAATCCATCACAACTTTGTTGGGTATCGGATACACATAAAATTCCCTGTACCTTCAGATTCCTGGAGAAGAGGCAAAGATAATACGGGTTAAACAAGAATTTCGTACTGTGCGGTGCAAGAGGGAGTTGTGTCTCACAGGGTTCACAAAGCTGCACCACTCCCTCTTGGCCACACCTCATATGGCAACACCACGTACTACGTAGTTGCCCCAAATAGCCACACTCCTCCCACATATTAACCTATCCACCCCTTCCTTGTGTGACAACACCCCTTATAGTGAAAGTACAATGCCTACCCTATACCCTCATGTGACTGCATGCATCTTTCTACTGATGATCCCATGGTATAATGTTCCTAGTATACATAATGTGGAATGTACCCAGGAAACCCCCATTAAAAAATTGTACAACGATGGCAGATGATTGTGTGTTTGTGTGTGTTTTTACATTTGCTATTGCATGATGACTACAATGCTCACAAAATGTAATACTATGTACCTCATCATATACTCGTTCAACACATTTCCCCCATTTCTTCACTCTCTTTTCGGCTTTTGCAGGAGTTCTTGCTGATTTCCTCTTCACAAACCTCTTACATTTCTTTGGTGCTTTCTTTTCAGTTGCACCATAGTAACAGGCACGGCAGGAAGAGAGACGGTTAAAACAGAAGTCTTCAGCAGGGCTGACGATGAACAAAGAAAAAAGGGAAGTAAAATTGCACATGAAGAAAACTTCCAAACGCCAAGGCAGCCATTTTACCCAGTTGCACCCTTTATAGACATATGTAATGTACAAGCAGACAGGAGAGAATACAAATCTGTGAACACTATATCTTTGTGGACAAAATTTTGCAGATAAACAACCTTTGCAAAAAATTCGATCACACTTTTACACCTGGTACATACCGGTAATACAAATCAGGAATATGATATTGAGGTAGCTTGCGAGAAGATGACATATCTCACAGGTGATTATAGAATGGAAACAACTCACAGTGTACACACAGCATTTGGGTTGCTTGTACAGTAGCTACTGGAACAGGACGGAGGACAATCTGTAGAGGAATAAGAACAAAGGAGACGGTATTATGACCTCCAGATCTACCAACATCTAACAGATGATCATAGGGTTATGAATATGGCCATATATATATATATATATATATATATTAACTTTATTAATTTCAGTGTATATGTGTATATTATATATGTTACCTATAGCTAGCTGAGTTATGTAGATTAGTTTTTTTTGTTACTTTGTTAATAGGTTCTTTGCCAGTTCTTTGTCTCTTATGTTGTACCTATTTAAATAATTCTATTTGTATATATATATATATATATATATATATATATATATATATATATATTTTTTTTTTTTTTTTTTTTTTTTTTTTTTTTTTTTAATTTATTAGAACAGACACACAAAAAACAACTGCCCAAAGGACAGGATAACTGAAAATAACTAAACAAAATGATCATTGACAGTGGAACCTAGGATTGCTACTGAGTTGAATCTTTGAATAGTAACACTAATTGTCTGACATAAATGAAAAAAAGACTGAGGATCAGCGGACTTCAATCGAATGCGGTGAGCCAATTCCTTCAAAAAGGACATTGCACTATCACCGAATACTCCCAATGACTCAAAACCAATTGGTGTGAAAATATGGGATTGGGCAATCTCGTGGTAAAGGGTAATCTTCCTAGTCTCTGCCTGGTTGGCAATCCTGGCCGCTCCAGAGGCTGCAGATGAAATATACGAGGGGGCGAAGGTGTCCCAACATGTAACATCCCAGGCAAGGGATTGGCCTCTCTTCCAGGGAATGATAGTGACGCCATCCGCACGCTTGCCATCTGATCTGCAGAGACCCACCGGTTCCAGTGTGGATGGTATGTCCGCTGCAGCCAGTGCCCTCTTGACAATGTCATTCAGAGCAGCATGGCGTGGATGCCGGCCAGCACTCTTCCTGCAACTCAGTCCATGGGTTCCCGAGCTGTCCACATGGACACCGCACTGGGTGCACCGATGAGGGACGCAAAGAGATGAACCAAGCCGCAAACCGACTGCCACTCTAACAGCATCATCTTCCATCCGCAGTCCGAGCGAAGATGCAGGCATAGCGGTAAGCCAAGCACCTGATTCTTTTCTCTGGACTGCTAACAGTCTGGCTTTGGATCGGGGATCTTGGGCTGAGTGCTCCATCAAGGCTGACAAAGAGGCCTCCACCAAAGGTGTGTCCCACGCCTTTTGACGGGAAGCATTTGGACCTGAGGGCACACCTGCCTTGTGTCCTAATCTCCAGTGATCTAGTGCTACAGAATGATGGTGAATAGGGGCCTCTTTCAGAGGTGCCGGAAGGATCAACCTGGCAATATGGGAGCTACCAGCAGCAGAAGCCAAAAAGGCGGAAGGTGCAAGCATGGTAAAACTCCTAATGCCTAATCCACCGGCTGTGATGGGTATATATATATATATATATATATATACATATATATATATATATATATATATATATATATATATATATATATATATATATATATATATATATATACATATATATATATATATATATATATTATATTACATATATATATATATATATATATATATATATATATATATATATATATATATATATATATATATATATATATTTTTTTTTTTTTTTTTTTTTTTGCAGTATAATTTTACTATTCTCAAACAGATACAGGACAGAAAAGAGCTATGACCTAATAATGTTGCAAACATACAGTACATACAGAACAGTGGGAAAAAAACTAAGAAACAATTACACCACTGAACAACCTGATATATATTACACATATTATACATACGTACATAGGTACATAATTAAAGTACGACTAAAACTACATATATATGTAATGCTTCAAGCGAAAAAAAAAAAAAAAGGAAAGACTAACCATTACTACTACCTAAAATTGCTGAAGAGTTAAATCTTTGAATACATACACTGATCTTCTGGCATAGATATACTTGTATATATATATATATATATATATATATATATATATATATATATATATATATATATATATATATATATATATATATATATATATATATATATATATATATATATATATATATATATACACAAATACAGTCAAACTTCATTAATGAGTACACCTGGGCATTGACCTTCCAAATTGCTGCTTACTATAGTACTTGCTAACCATATAGATTAGTGTTATGGGTTATAAGCTGGGGTATCATATCCTTGTACTTCCTAACCAGGTATTGCTCATTAATAGTGTTCTTACTAACAAGGTTCTACTGACATACGCACACACACACACACACACACACACACACACACACACACACACACACACACACACATACACACACACACACACACACACACACACACACACACACACACAAACACACACACACACACACACACACACACACACACATATACACACAACACAAACATGAACACACTTGCACACAAGCATGCATGCACGCATGCACATACACACACGCGTGCGCAGGCACGCACACACGCACACACACACACACACACGCACACACACACACACACACACACACACACACACACACACACACACATACACACACACACACACACACACACACACACACACACACACACACACACACACTGGA
>CAUJGJ010000183.1:7500-21000 GCA_963170055.1 Halisarca cf. caerulea | reverse complement strand
CTGAAAAAGTAAACATAAGAACTTCCAACCTGGACAGACAGGACAGCACAGTCCTTCCTTGGTTATAGCAGGATACAGTCCACACTCAGGAATGGCACAATGAATTCTCTGTGGAATAGAGATTGCTGAGATTAACCTTATTAAACACATATACACAAAATATAAGATGCATGTATCTGTTCCCTTCCTTGTGTTACATGCAATTGCTTTCTTCTTTCAGCTGTAAAATGCAATTAATATGACAAATGGTAAGGAGGCTAACTATCAAGGTACATATTCTTCAATTAGGAAACCTGATATAAATCAATTACAACGCCTAATATAATAATACTCTACAAAAAATGAAGGCAAAAAACATGTCATTATCATTTATCTATGTATTACGAAAACCTTAGTGCACGTGAGTAAATATGCTAACACAAGTAGCTACAATGTCTGGCTGATGCGTGAGAAGGATAACAAGTAGTAAGGGGGATAAGGCTCCAAAACAATAATTACGTCAATAGTGTTAGTAGGTCCAGGAAGTATCGATACCAATCATAGTTGCATGGATGCTATATATAGTGAACAGCATTTATGTTTTCCTTGGTTCAGAGTTGCAGTTCCAGGATGCTAACTTACAGCACATATCACTCCTTTCCCTGTACATGTGCTAAGGAGGGGGGGAGGAGACAGAAAATAATACAATGCCTCAATACATGTAAGGTAAATGAGAGATAAATATAACATTATGTAAACCTTGCATGAAGTATTCAATTTGGTACCTGCCTTCTTTGGTAGATTAATAGACTAATTACTGTTACAGTAGACAATTAAGTCACAAATTTACTGTGTTACTTTATATACTATCAGTAGGTCCTGGAGATGTAACCTATAGCATGCACCGTGACTAGGTATTGTAGTGCTGAGGTCCAAGATATGAGTTCAAACTTGCGTCAGTTACTTTTCAAGGCTTTCAGAAAAGATTTTTTCTCAGTGGTCAGTTGCAAAACCACTGTAAAAAAGAACCCAAAAGGGGGTCGCTTTGGGTATCGCAGCTACTCTATACCATGCACCAAATACTGCCGGTTCATGTCTTCTCAAGATACAAGAGAATGCACTTAACTCCCTCCGCAATGGCCTGGAGACCTCTTATAACATCTCTATGTGTGTATATATATATATATATATATATATATATATATATATATATATATATATATATATATATATGTATATATTATATTTATATATATATACATATATTATAGTATAATATATACAGGGGCGTAGCCAGGAATATAGAAAGAGGGAATTAAAGAAATGAGCAAATTTGTGGACACACCCACTGTAACTAGCAGGCTTGTTCTCCGTGAAACGGCTACCACACAGGCTAATTATATAGAGTGATAAACAACTCAAAAGGGTAGCTTAGAATCTTTCAAAGCTCTCTTAGAGGAGGAAAGCCAATTTTTTCAAGTTTCCTGGAAGCCTTTCTGACTTTGGGAGTAAAGTAAGGAGTTACATGTTCTTATTTAAAAGAATCAAAATTATAATTTTTGATTGTGAAATTCTGAACTTGAAAAAGGGGGGGGGGGCATTTACCCCTTTCGCACCCCCCTCGCTACGCCCCTGATATAGAATATATAATATATATATCACATCAGATTATACTCTGATCCTTATATAATATCGCATTAGAATATATATGCATATCACATTGCTCTGATCCTTATAGTGCATTAGAATAAGTGAATAGACTCTGAGATGGATGACATTGTCTGCAGAACTCACCAAGTCTTACAAGGATCATCATTTGGAATGTCCTCGCCAATGTCGTATGCTGTTCCATTCACAACACAGCTACAACTTGGACAGCATTCGCCTTCTTTGGTGACTGGTCTAAGACCATCTCTACACTCAGGTATGGAACAGAGCTTTGTCTAAAGGTAAAAGTATAATGGGAAATGGAATTATTGTAAGATATATATGTTCCATACATGAGCTGTTAGAAGTGTAACTGGAGAGCTGGTATAGACAATGAGTGCTACACTTGCATAAAACAGAAAAGGGAACTTTTAAGGAACTTGCAAAGCAAATTTATTAATAATAAAACACTGACTTTTTCCTCTTACAACCTCATCTTTATCGCCAGACAAATCAACATATTGAAAGTGATTGCATGTACCGATCATTGCTGGTAAACACCTGATACGCTTGCAGTCAACATTAATGTAGATGGTCAACCCTAGTTTACAAGATTCAATGCTCCTAATTTTTATTAGGAAAGGTGCAGTTAAAGATGTAGCTTGAACCACCAAGAATCAGGAATGAAAAACGTGTCATCGAAGACTCTGAACTGAGCTCAAGGCTGCTACAATTCCTGTGAAGACTATTCGATAGCCAGAAAAGGAAGTAATGAGGCATGCAGAGACAAAGAAAGTGTATACCCAGTTAAGAAGACTGCTCCAGAACCTCTAACAATAGGGTATAGGAGACTGGATTACATGTACTATTTTTGTAATGTGTACGTTATTGTGAAAGGCTTGGATGCAGTACTGTAACATATGAGGTTGTGTCTTTCAAGTACACTGCAAATGTGGCCAAACACTGACCAGATCTAGAAGCAATAGAAAACAAAGGACTGTGAGTTGTCAGATGGCAGTGGAGCCAAGATAAAGCCCAACTATATCAGGTAACTCTATAGGAAAGTCGGATGCTAAAGATGACACTATACACACGCATGCAATGTACGTTCATTTCATAGTTAAGGGGAGAATTAAGGTATACAGAACAATGATAACTTACAGCACACGTCTCCCTGGCCTCTGTACATTTGCTAAGGAATGAAAACATGCATAACACAGTCAACTTGAAAGTATAGTGTCATGTATATATGACAGGTATAACATACAACATAGTACTCACACTCAAGCATAGAGTATTATATTATATTGCTACATATGAATAATAATGAAATATTAATGATAGTCTAGTTATAGGCTGAAATGGATAGGCATTCCTGAATCACAAAATTATGCCTATACTGAAGGACTTACCAGGATTTGCAAGGATCAGTATTCGGGATGTTCTCACCAATGTCGTATGCTGTTCCGTTCGATACACATCTACAGCTTGGACAACATTCACCTTCTCTGGCTACTGGTTCAAGGCTTCTTCCACAGGACGGTAAGTCACAGTAGATGGTCTGCAGTATAATAAAATTCAATAATCATATTATTATATATGATAATAATTGAAATCGTAGAAACATTCAATCATTAATTTGATGCATTATTTCCAAATCAATAAGCTTTGAATTCATACAAATAAGATACTTTACAGCACTAGCCTCAGCACAAGAACTCACACATGCATGCATGTACCCATGCACATACACACACAACACACACATACAAACATACACACGTGCTCACACACACAAACACACACACACACACACACACACACACACACACACACACACACACACACACACACACATATACACACACATATTTGTGCATGCACATGCACAACGTGCACACAACAAAACGAAACTACATGAATGATTGGTGTAATGTCCTTACATGGCATTGCCTTGCTCCAACAGGTCCACAGAAACTGAACAATGGGGACAAATTTAATCACACAACCGAGATACAATGGTAATAGCTTAAATTTGGTACACATTGTGTGGTATTATAATGGGGGCCTCTTACCATACTTAATGCATGTGGTTGTACCTCATTAGACAGTCAGCTTAGAGAGAATGTTGGATTACAGAGGTGTTGGATTATAGAGAGGTTTCACTTTACTTAAGATGTGTATCAGCTGTATAGGTTTCTGGTATGTCTGAAGGAAGATTCATAGAGTTTGCAAGCATGCAGCCTAACCCAGCAGGACCGGCTCATCATCAGGACAAGTCAGTGTACTTCAAATGTCAAAGTAAAGTTATTGTTATTGCGATTTCCAATTTAGACTATGATCTGACACTGGGAGTACTGCGTAGAAATATATGTTAGTGAAAACCCCAATAACAACACCTCTGAAATGCAGCCACCTCCTTCAACAGGACATCGTTGCTCTGCCCATTTGACATCCCAGCATTGACATGTGCACATTCAAATACACACTTAAATTTAAGGACACCTTCATAAACAGAACAATTATCTGCGGTCCCAATTCATGGTGTCCATATTTTAGAGGTTTCACTGTATACTTCAAATTTATAGTACTACAGCAGCCACTAATATATATATATATATATATATATATATATATATATATGTATATATATATATATATATATATATATATATATATATATATATATATATATATATATGTATATATATATATATATATATATATATATATATATATATATATATATATATATATATATATACGCACCAGGTTGTACAGGGGTCATCAGAGGGTATTCTATCTCCAACTTGATAAATTACTCCATCATCGTTGCATTCTGGTTCCGATCGTGCTTCAACTACAAGAAGATTAAAGAGCCGCAGTCAATATCTGATTCAATAGAGCTTTGAAAACATTCTTCAACACATTTCCAGTACGTTTACCTCTACATAGGAGAATGCCCATGACAGCCAGTAAAGCAAAGCACTTCATTGTCGTTATATACTCAGTTCCTTAGCTAGTCTGCAACACTCAGTATGTCCAAGCACCCACTGCAAGCTGTTTATATAGGATGGAAAAGGCAATTATAAAATTGATTTGTTAACGAGCACCATACATAACCCAGAGTACAATGACAAGAGTTGCTAAGATGAAAAGACCGATTCAGCACGTGCAAACTATACGCTGCCAGGATTCCCAGACAGACACAGAAAGGACACCGACAAATTAATTGTTAGTTGAAGGATATGCACCCACACAAATGTCCATACAAAGGTCTATTGCAACCCGGGCTGCACCACAGGCATAATACATAGCATCAAATGCATTTAGGCGTTGACAGGTGTACTTTTCATCTTGGTAGTTGTGATCTCAGAGGTGGGAGGCTGTAAGGGTTCCCTCAGGACGTACAGGCACGTACAAATGACAACCCGACTACAACCCTCTCCCATGCACCCCCACCTACTCTCATAAAGGCACTTCCACACATATGTATATGCAAGTGCACGCGCACACCACATATTAATACTGCACATGCGCACCATAGATAATACATATTACATACATTTACATATAATATATATTAGTATCTATGCATTCACACACGTACATGCATGCACGCACACACGCGCACTAACACACACACAATCACGTACACATGCACGCACACACACACACACACACACACACACACAAACACACACACACACACACACACACACACACACACACACACACACACACACACACACAAACCTGCCCATGCACTAAAATAGTGCAGCCACAATCATTTATATTTGGACATTCACTAGGCAACATTTGCAATGTTATGTTAACAACATTGTCTAGTGCATCCTAAAAGTGATTGTTGCCAAGAGCAAGTAACTTACTGTTTGCCAGCAATTAGTATAAATCTGTGCTACATTGGCAACATGTACCCACAACAAATTCGCTTAGCAGAAGGTTTGGGTATGCAAGGTATTGAACGATAGTGATCTCTTTCTGGGCTTCGTGATTAAAGCACAACAATGCTGGATTAAGTTTAGGGTAATTTCAGGATCGTAACCAAAGGAATGACGATAATGTTGACCATGAAGTTACTAAGCCTGATTGCAATTGCTATCAGCTAGAGACATCCTTTGAAATAAACACTAACCAGCCACTAAGATCTAGCTTTCAGTATACACAGTTAAGACACTACTCTGAAATTAATAGAATCTGATGAGAAATTTTGATGAGGACCTGCCATTCCAGTGTATCTGGACCTCTACGATGTGAACTCATTGATAGACTTGAATATAATATACATACAGTATGTGGCCAGCAGGGGGCATTGATTTCTGCTTACTGTCATACATACATACACACACATAATGAATTATATAATTTTATTTAATTCTATTTATATAATACACTGCCCTTGCTAACTGCGTACGTACACACACACAGTATATGGCCATCCATACACATATACCTATGGACGATGTATATGATTAGACTCAACATTATGTCCACAAGATGGATGAATTTCAGTGAATGTCGTCTGCATTGGCACAACAGCGATGTATGAAAGTATACATGAAGATCTCCATTTGAAGGCAACAGTATTTAGTGGACGTAATCATTAGCCAGAATACACACTGTTACATACCAGAGAAAACATGTATTATAATTATAATATAATTTCTAATACCATAAGAACTGTTTAGTTCTATAATTTATTGAATTTTGCTAGCAAATAGTTCACTCTGATCAGGCCATTTATAAGACAGCTTCCATCAGAAATTTGTTGGGTATCGAATACACTTGAATCTCCCTGCACTTGTGGATTCCTGAAGAACGGGTAGAGATTACGCACGATGAGATCACATCACGCAGTGCAACAGTTATGTGTACCCGCCTCCACCTAAAGTGGCCCCAACCCTAACTCATACCCATCCTTATAAGATGACAACCCACCAATGTGCGACCACACCCCTTGTCATGTAACCACCACCCCACCTCATTGACTACAGATTATAGTGCACACTATACTGTAAATCTGAAGCTTGGCTTGCAGGAGGAAAACCCTTTAATCATTCAGCATGTGTTTGCAGTATAGTACATGCACAAGGTAGTGACAAAGATGATCCTGCACATTGCAGGATACTATAATACTATGTGTGTGTGTGCGTGTGTGCGTGTGCGCGTGTGTACGTGTGCGTGTGTACGTGCGTGCATGCGAGGTGATACAGTGGACTCCACTACAATTCTCACAAAAAAGGATACCTTCTCATATGCTTCCTCAACACATTTTCCCCATCTCTTCACAATGCTGTGTGCACCTGCAAGACTTTGGGTTGGTTTCATCTTCACAAACCTACGACACATCTTTGGCGCTTTCCTCTCAGTTCCAGAATAGTAACAAGTACGACAGGAAGTGAGACGATTGCCACAATAGTCTTTACCACGGCTGCAGGGTGAGATAGGACAGAATCTGATGTAGCATAATATTATAATAACAATAAGATTAATCTTCTGGCAGCCATTTTACCATGTCAGACTTGTAGTTTATACATAAGAACCTGTGAAGACGCAAGAGCAGACGGTTTGTGCAGGCTCTATTGCAAATTATATTGGCAAGTCTTCGGACATCAAAATGACTCGCTTATTAAAACCAAATCACAAATTTTGCACTAAGGTAATAGGACTATCTGGGCAAATGTGGTATGGCCTGGGCATTTATTACCCTAGGATGGGTTGTAATTATTGCTTATTACAACAATTGTGTTTATAAGGGAATGCACACTATATTGCATTCTTAACAATTGTGAATCCTAACACATAACTACACACAGGCCAGGCTATAGTTGGTTATGTTTTTTTTTTTTTAATATTTGTGCTCTTGCAATTAGCTAGCAATCAGCATTTATTTCAATCTAGCAATTAACCCTTTAACGTTTTTTAGGCCATAAAGTGGCTTTTGTGGTATGGTTCGCATTTTGACGCGATTTCGAATTTATACTAATATGTTACCCATAGCAAGGTACTACTCAATAGAGTTCTTTTATGAAGTTTGAACATCATATGTTCTGTACTTTCTAAGATACAGCCTTATAAAATATTAGTTTTACTGGAAATTACTGACATATACAAGAAGTATACGGTGTTAGCTCAACAAAATGGCTGCTCTTGTCAACTTCTTGTGCAGTTTAGTGCACGGAAATTAACGTAGACAAGTCATCTGAACAAAATTACAGAAAGCGAAGAAGGAAAGTAGCCTACAACAGCTTCTGAAGGTGTTACAAATGCTAAAAGTAAGATTTAATTCAGTTTCGTTGCAAACTTTTATACTTAAAAATTCTTACCGAACGATAATCGCCTTTGTCAATCAGAACTGTACTATAAGCCTTAGAATGCAACTCCTTGTTCTTATTTCAGTCAGCAATGGAACATAAAGTGCACTAATCCCCAAGCTGAAAGTATTTTATCGATATTTGCTCTTACTACTTTTACGGATATTTTGAAGTATTTATGGAATCTATAAAATAGCGAATCTTGTCATCTTTTTGATCAGAAAGTCTTCTGATATATCTTTCCACGCATTTAAAGGACTTTTCGAAGCTTTCCAATAAGTTTCATGCTTCGAAATGCGTTTAATCTGCTCTGTCTTCAAGAGCCACTTTATGGCCCTAAAAATGTTTGGGGACAAAAAAATCGTGCAAATGCAAACGTTATAAGGTTAAACCCATCCTACAGTAATACTCAACCCTAAGTAACCTCCAACCCTATAACACTTACACAGTTAGAGTTCGTATTTGAGAAGTGCCCATATCGGACTATAAAAATACTGGACCAAAATAGTTGAAAATAGTTGGAGATGATATTTTGATGGAAACAACTCACAGTGTGCACACAGCATTTGGGTTGTTTGTACAGTAGCTACTGGAACAGGACGGAGGACAGTCTGTAGAGGAAGGAAGGGGAGAGGAGAGGAGACTGTAACCAAATAGTTACTACCTATTCATTATATCGATTATTTTTCCAGCTTGCAAGAAGAGTCATCAACCATGACACTGGTATATATATTGCAGTCTTTGTAGACTGAGGTGGGGAGGGTCAGGCTATGATTTAAACTGTGGGACCTTTAGCCATAGACTACTACTTCAAGTGGCCAGTAATCCTTATACCAAGATATAACAGCACCATTGTGATGTTCCTTGCACGGACAAGAGTACAGATGCCAATAATGATGCAGATGATGCACACAGAACATAGTAAACCAACCTGGACAAACAGGACAGCACTCTCCTTCCTTAGTGATAGCAGGATAGAGTCCGCACTCAGGAACATCACAAAATTTCTGCAGAATGCAGAAATGCAAAACAAATAATCCACGTAATATACGGTATGTTCATGTATAAGGTAAAACTTGAAGGCTGTTGCCCCCCACATACTCCAATCACGCAAAGCATTGAATAGTATTAGCTACAGTTAAACACTTTTTCTTGAGCACAACTATTCATACACATTCACTATAAAGGGAATTCCATTTGAATCCATATAACATATATAAAAACTCTTTAAAATAGAAAAACTGATGCAAAGATGACTACCAGTTTCACAAAAAGCTTTTAAGCAGCCGAACAAGGTAGGTATGTTTGCACAGGCTAGACAGAGTCTGACATGGATGCAGGACTAAACAGACATGGGGATGGACAAGGACCGGGCTGGATGAGCATGGGGATGGACAAGGACAGGGCTGGATGAGCATGGGGATGGACAAGGACCGGGCTGGATGAGCATGGGGATGGACAAGGACCGGGCTAGACAGGCATGGGGATGGACAAGGACCGGGCTGGATGAGCATGGGGATGGACAAGGACCGGGCTGGATGAGCATGGGGATGGACAAGGACCGGGCTGGATGAGCATGGGGATGGACAAGGACCGGGCTGGATGAGCATGGGGATGGACAAGGACAGGGCTAGACAGACATGGGGATGGACAAGGACCGGGCTGGATGAGCATGGGGATGGACAAGGACCGGGCTGGATGAGCATGGGGATGGACAAGGACCGGGCTGGATGAGCATGGGGATGGACAAGGACCGGGCTGGATGAGCATGGGGATGGACAAGGACCGGGCTGGATGAGCATGGGGATGGACAAGGACCGGGCTGGATGAGCATGGGGATGGACAAGGACCGGGCTGGATGAGCATGGGGATGGACAAGGACAGGGCTAGACAGGCATGGGGATGGACAAGGACAGGGCTAGACAGGCATGGGGATGGACAAGGACGGGGCTAGACAGACATGGGGATGGACAAGGACGGGGCTGGATGAGCATGGGGATGGACAAGGACCGGGCTGGATGAGCATGGGGATGGACAAGGACCGGGCTGGATGAGCATGGGGATGGACAAGGACCGGGCTGGATGAGCATGGGGATGGACAAGGACCGGGCTGGATGAGCATGGGGATGGACAAGGACAGGGCTAGACAGGCATGGGGATGGACAAGGACAGGGCTAGACAGGCATGGGGATGGACAAGGACGGGGCTAGACAGACATGGGGATGGACAAGGACGGGGCTGGATGAGCATGGGGATGGACAAGGACAGGGCTGGATGAGCATGGGGATGGACAAGGACAGGGGTAGATGAGCATGGGGATGGACAAGGACCGGGCTGGATGAGCATGGGGATGGACAAGGACCGGGCTGGATGAGCATGGGGATGGACAAGGACAGGGCTAGACAGGCATGGGGATGGACAAGGACAGGGCTAGACAGGCATGGGGATGGACAAGGACAGGGCTAGACAGACATGGGGATGGACAAGGACGGGGCTGGATGAGCATGGGGATGGACAAGGACAGGGCTGGATGAGCATGGGGATGGACAAGGACAGGGCTAGACAGGCATGGGGATGGACAAGGACAGGGCTAGACAGGCATGGGGATGGACAAGGACAGGGCTAGACAGGCATGGGGATGGACAAGGACAGGGCTAGACAGGCATGGGGATGGACAAGGACAGGGCTAGACAGACATGGGGATGGACAAGGACCGGGCTGAATGAGCATGGGGATGGACAAGGACAGGGCTGGATGAGCATGGGGATGGACAAGGACAGGGCTAGACAGGCATGGGGATGGACAAGGACAGGGCTAGACAGACATGGGGATGGACAAGGACAGGGCAAGGTCACACACACACCACACACACCACACGCAACTGTGTAAAAGACCGACACTTTTAGTCGATAACTTACTTTACATCTCTGTCCTTTCTTTGTACATGTGCTAAAGGGCTAAACGTATACGCAGAATCTATGTACATTTGACTGCAGCTATGGCATACTTATGCACATATACCAGAACTCACCAGGACTGGCAAGGATCAGCATTTGGGATGTTCTCACCAATGTCGTATGCTATTCCGTCCACCACACATCTACAACTTGGACAGCATTCTCCTTCTTTGGTGATTTGCACAAGATCATCATTGAAACAGGGAACAATGGCACAGGCAATAGACTAAAGAGGCACAATGAAAGATGCCAATATATGGATCAGTGTGACATGAAGTAACACACCCATCAGGCAAACACATGTGCACATGTACACCTTAAGACCAAGAAGAACAGTGCTTATTATTATCTTATTGGAGTTGCAGTTGCGATCTGCTTTACTAGGCCATCCAAAAGATTTTGGAACAGTGCGAGAGTGGTCATTTGGTGTAAGTATATCTACTTGGTATTTTTTCATCCCTCCTCCTCATTCCTCATCCTCAGTGTTGCAGTTGTAGGAATGTGAACATCAGCTACACAATGCGAAGTAGCACAGAGCCTGGCAAACACATGTGCACATGCATATGTACCCCTATGGTCCGTATATGCATGACCAAGAAGAACGTTAATGCATGTCTATATAGTACACACAATGTTGTCACATAGAACAGTCCAGAGGAAATGAGAAATGGCTCTAAACAGATTAGGTGCAGGTTTACATTGCTTCATCAATAAGTAATCCTCAAAAGTTGCAGATATAAGAACTTACAGTACAGAACACTCCTTCCTGCGTACATGAGCTACCGGGTAAAAGAAGTAAACACAGATAATACATTGTAATATTACTGCATGCCTGCTTCAAGTGGTCACTTTGAAAAGTGAGATGAATTACGTACGTAATTATCCAGTTGCATGCATGTTTCAGTTCAACTTAATGATAATACACGTTACACAGGTTAGAATATGTAGCACAAAAACTCACCACGATTTGCAAGGATCTTCATTTGGGATGTGATCCCCCATGTGGTATGCTGTTCCATTCACTACACATCCACACTTGTAACAGCATTCCCCTTCTTTGGGGATTCGTAAAAGACCATTGAAACAAGGTAATGGCGGACAGGCAATGGACTAAAGAGTCAGAGTGAAAAATGCCAATGAACGGATCAGCATTCCTGCTGAAGAGATTTAATTTGTCAAGTTACATGCATGTAATATTGTTGCAGCAGACGAGCAGTAGCTTCAGAAGTAATCAAGCATGCATGCATCTCAGCACTATATTATAGCTAGCGCTCCAGGACATGAAGTAACACACCCGTCGGGCAAACACATATGCACATGTACACCTTATGACCAAGAATAACCAGTACGGTGTGTACATAATGGCAGCACCACACTCACAATGCACTGCACTGATCCATGGCCATCTGAAGACTGTCCACAGAAACTGTAGTGCCATAAAAAAATCACAGACTATATTATAATAATTTAATCACACAATGAGACAATGTCAGTGCACAGTAATAATCATGGTCCTTTTAACAATGTCACAGACAAAACCGACTAATCGACCTATTCTAATTCCCCAAATGTCACATGCACGCACCAGTTATTGCCTAGATAAATAATAAATTTGATTATTGATTGAATCTTGTAAAAATTTCAGAGCACAGAGAGCAACTTTAGGTAGATATGAACAACATGATACCGCCAATCTAACAGTTCTTTGTGGTCCAAACGTGTCCGGAATAGAGGGGTTCCACTGGAGGCTAGCGATATCTAGGTCCAGTGCGCGACTATATATAAACTAAAATTACCCACCTTACTAAATAGCAATATAACGCACCAACTCTGGCAAGGATCATCGGAGGAGATATCATCCCCAACTTCATACTTCGAGGACACCCTTTAATGTGGACACATGTCACTGGAACCAAACTCTTCCCCAATTGATGAGAATGTCTTCAAATTCTGAAATGAAGACACCTCAAAAATCAGGACAGTCTCTTCTGGTACTAAGGTGTCCGGATTGGAGGGGTTCACTGACAGCATATACACCACTGGAACCAAATGATTTGCTATATATGCAAGTTGCCATATTAATAATAGTATAAATTTATAATGTCTGGAATAGAGGGGTTCCACTGTTGGTCCCGCCGGGCCATTTATACCAGTCTTTTGGCTGAAAAGGTTACCATAATAATGACAATGACAATAGTACATCTTCAACCTCCAAAAATGAGGACACCTCATGCAATGAACAGGAACAGGGAAGTTCCTTGTAAAACCAACGTGTCTGGAGTAGAGGGGTTCCACTGTTGGTCCCGCCGGGCCATTTATACCAGTCTTTTGGCTGAAGAGGTTACCATAATAATGACAATGACAATAGTACATCTTCAACCTCCAAAAATGAGGACACCTCATGCAATGAACAGGAACAGGGAAGTTCCTTGTAAAACCAACGTGTCCGGAGTAGAGGGGTTCCACTGGTGGCTAGCAATCATGTTTAGGTACGGTAACAAGATCGACTAAACTAGTAATTCAAAAATACCCGTCTAACTAACCAGCTCTCGCAAGGATCATCGGAGGGGATTTCATCCAGA
>CAUJGJ010000183.1:0-2500 GCA_963170055.1 Halisarca cf. caerulea | reverse complement strand
AGTTACAATGTATTGTCATTGTATATTAGAGAAATACTCACAGTCAAGTTGCACTTGTATGCATGCATGACAATTGCTATTGTATATACATACATATATATAATTATTATTATATATATGTATATGTATATATATATATATATATATATATATATATATATATATATATATATATATTATACTTTTTTTCAAAACACCATACCAGTATAAAGAAAACATGCATAAGATAGGGTGCTAATGTTCAATTATGCTAATTCAGTTATACACTACAAGTACTAACAATAGCTAATGAGTTAAATCTCTGAATGGTGACACTGATCTTCTGTGTGAGCTTAAAGTAGGATAGAGGATCATGTGTGTACTCTCTTATTTGCCTACCAAGTGCCTTAAAACATCAAGAGCATCATCATCATAGATATTAGTTGTCTCAATAGCAATAAGGACCAAGGCGTACATGGTGGCCAATTCAGAGTAGGTGTCAGGGGCAAGTTGGGCGGGCAAGCTATCATGACATGTAACATCCCAAGCAAGACATTTGCCTTGGGACCAAGGGAAGATGGTGAGCCTATCTGAGTAGCACTCGCTGGATGAACAGAGGCCACGGGGTTCCAAAGTAGAAGGGATGTGAACGGACGCAAGGCTCTGTTTGTATAGAATAATTATATATATATATAATGTATGTATATACATGTGATACTTCAAATTACTTAAGACCATCTACTTACATAGGCTCAAATACAATTTAATACATCCTTACAATAAATACCTACTGTAACATTACAATCATTCTCGAATACATTATGACGAAACTCGCTTTGATCTGAGTCATCAACTTTGCATATTTAGAGATCGATGGCATATTTTTGCAAGACAAACTCACCAGTTTGTGCAAGGATCATTATCTGGGATCTCTTCACCAATGTCGAATGATATTCCATTCACTACACATCCACAACTTTGACAGCATTCGTTTCTCTTGCGTATTGGTTGAAGGCCATGACTACAATTAGGGACGGCACATCCTTTGGCCTAAAAGAAATTAAAAATGAAAAATGAAGACACTTTTCATGTCCAACTATCAACATATAAGATGTTACATGGGAGAGAAAAGTAAAGGAAGTTGAAATTAAAATTGCCATAAACAAGGACTTACAACTTTTTCCTCCAATGACCTCATTTGTAATGACAGGCAAATCTATAGTGTCTATGGCATGATCATATCTACCAAACTCGATAGGTGGTCAACACCTGTATGGTCAGCTAGCAGTCAACATCATGCCAGTCAGCCCTAAAACCTACCAAGTGCCCAAAGTCAGCTTTTATTATTGTAGTAGTGTAGGTTGAACCAATAGGTTTCGTGAATGAAACATGTCTGCTGCAGGACTACAAACCTGAGTCAGCTGCATACTTATTATTAATTATTGCTTTTTCCTCCAATGACCTCATTTGTACTGACAGGCAAATTTATAGTGTCTATGGCATGATCATATCTACCAAACTCGATAGGTGGTCAACACCTGTATGGTCAGCTAGCAGTCAACATCATGCCAGTCAGCCATTTAACCTACCAAGTGCCCAAAGTCAGCTTTTATTATTGTAGTAGTGTAGGTTGAACCAGCAGGTTTCGTGAATGAAACATGTCTGCTGCAGGACTACAAACCTGAGTCAGCTGCATACTTATTATTAATTATTGTTTTGTAGTATTCTCTGTTATAACGACTATGTACTTGACTAAGTCTGATATGGAATCATAGAGGTAGTTGAAAAGACTGCGATCAAAGTGTACAAATAACGAATAATATAATATACTAATATAAGCACAATAATTTTTAGCTGCATGCGAAGTAATTTGAAAGGCTGGGTATATATAAGAAGAGAGTACATGCAGGAAGTTGATAACTTACAGTACATATCTGTCCGTTCTCCGTACATGTGCTAAGGGGGGAAACATGGCATATCGTTTAATGCAGTTACAATGTATTGTCATTGTATATTAGAGAAATACTCACAGTCAAGTTGCACTTGTATGCATGCATGACAATTGCTATTGTATATACATACATATATATAATTATTATTATATATATGTATATGTATATATATATATATATATATATATATATATATATATATATATTATACTTTTTTTCAAAACACCATACCAGTATAAAGAAAACATGCATAAGATAGGGTGCTAATGTTCAATTATGTTAATTCAGTTATACACTACAAGTACTAACAATAGCTAATGAGTTAAGTCTCTGAATGGTGACACTGATCTTCTGTGTGAGCTTAAAGTAGGACAGAGGATCATGTGTGCACTCTCTTATTTGCCTACCAAGTGCCTTAAAACATCAAGAGCATCATCATCATAGATATTAGTTGTCTCAATAGCAATAAGGACCAAGGCGTACATGGTGGCCAATTCAGAGTAGGTGTCAGGGGCAAGTTGGGCGGGCAAGCTATCATGACATGTAACATCCCAAGCAAGACATTTGCC
>CAUJGJ010000182.1:0-15000 GCA_963170055.1 Halisarca cf. caerulea | reverse complement strand
GACTTCCCCACGTTAGTCAGCAATGGTGAACTATCGGGTGTGCGTCCAGGAGTATCCAAGTCATGGACACTAAGGGGATGTACGTACGTTTGAGTGTAAAATACGCACATATGCACATCATTCACAGGATCAAAACTGAAGAAGAAAGGTACATTATGTACCTTTGTACTCAACAAAGCATGTACTTTACTCAGTGCAACACTCACAACGAACACTACAAGTAGCAGAAAGCTCTACATGACAGACTGTTTCTCTGAGTCCAGAGAGATTCTTATGCATGAATATGAAACTTGTATTATCATAAAACTTCTTCCCAGTCCCTATGTGTCTACTATAGAAAGTATCCACTGTACACGGACGTTGTACATACGTACATACATAACATGTACAAACTATTGCAGTGAAACTTCAGTAATCCATCACCTCAATAATCCAACATTTTCCAACTCAAACATGACATAAATCGGGTTTAAATTGTATGCTTCCATTATTTGGAAATAGCGACAAATACATCACACTAAAAAGAAGGTCTGCGTAAGCATTGATCCTCCAATACTGTCTAAGGACAGGTAAACAAAATTATAGGGCACACGATTTCCTTCAAGATTGAAAAAAGACAATTACTGACCCATACAACTAAAACCTGACACAAGGACCGAAGGGTCACTTGGTACAGGGACTAAGGGTCCCTTGGTACAGGGACTACGGATCACTTGGTACAGGGACTAAGGATCACTTGGTACAGGGACTAAGGATCACTTGGTACAGGGACTAAGGATCACTTGGTACAGGGACTAAGGATCACTTGGTACAGGGACTAAGGATCACTTGGTACAGGGACTAAGGATCACTTGGTACAGGGACTAAGGATCACTTGGTACAGGGACTAAGGATCACTTGGTACAGGGACTAAGGATCACTTGGTATAAGGACTACTAAGGGTCACTTGGTACAGGGACTAAGGATCACTTGGTACAGGGACTAAGGGTCATTTGGTACAGGGACTAAGGATCACTTGGTACAGGGACTAAGGATCACTTGGTACAGGGACTAAGGATCACTTGGTACAGGGACTAAGGATCACTTGGTATAAGGACTACTAAGGATCACTTGGTACAGGGACTAAGGATCACTTGATACAGGGACTAAGGATCACTTGGTACAGGGACTAAGGGTCACTTGGTACAGGGACTAAGGATCACTTGGTACAGGGACTAAGGGTCATTTGGTACAGGGACTAAGGATCACTTGGTACAGGGACTAAGGATCACTTGGTACAGGGACTAAGGATCACTTGGTACAGGGACTAAGGATCACTTGGTATAAGGACTACTAAGGATCACTTGGTACAGGGACTAAGGATCACTTGATACAGGGACTAAGGATCACTTGGTACAGGGACTAAGGGTCACTTGGTACAGGGACTAAGGATCACTTGGTACAGGGACTAAGGATCACTTGGTACAGGGACTAAGGGTCACTCGGTACAGGGACTAAGGATCACTTGGTACAGGGACTAAGGATCACTTGGTACAGGGACTAAGGATCACTTGGTACAGGGACTAAGGATCACTTGGTACAGGGACTAAGGGTCACTCAGTACAGGGACTAAGGATCACTTGGTACAGGGACTAAGGATCACTTGGTACAGGGATTAAGGATCACATGGTATAAGGACTACTAAGGGTTACTTGGTACAAGGGTCACTTGGTATAAGGACTACTAAGGGTTACTTGGTACATGTGGTAGGTATGTATTGTGACAATCAACTGATCATACATATCTCAACAAGATACGTATGTGCGTATATAAAACACTGCTAATAACAGCAAAATAACAAAAAACATGAGAGAATACTAATAAGATTAAGTCTTTGTGAACCAAGTCTGTAAATCCCCTGTGCACTAAGAGAGCCTACGTATGGACACAGCACCTACACAGATACGTATGTACCTCTTGAGACTGTACAAGAAATGATTTCTAAAAACACTGAGTTTTAAAAACCGCAAATCCTATCTCACCTCTGTGTCTTTGATGACAACGTGCAAGGTTGCACCTTGTCCACCATTGGTCTGCCATCATGTACATTGGAGGATATGCAGAGGAGCTTTCGGTGCCAGGATCTTTCAAGAACTGGAGAGGACTGCAAGAAGGTGGCCAGTGCAGTCAGTTCAGCGAGTGCCCATACGTATATACAGAACGGATTGCTATCAAACACCCATGCATGTACAGTATAGTGCTTTAAGTAAGTGACCACTCAATTCAATAGTATACATATGTATGTATGCATGTATAAAGCACGAATAACGATACTCAACCAACAATGTCACTTTGTGAAGAGTATGCACACACAAGGAGCACCTGTATACAAGGAATACCTGTATACAAAGAACACCTGTCTATAGAGACCATTGCAAAGGTTGACACATGTACCATCTCAGTGATACTAATGCACCTCTTCTTTGGACAACCTCTATACACAGAGACCACTACTGTTAGGCAATTGGGAGATCTGTACCATATAAACTACAATTTTCTTGGGATGAAACTTTCACAGATCTTTGATTCTAGCGATTTTTATATTCTTTAAATTCACGGACAGCCATGTTATGCCACTGTACAAGAGCCCAATCCAAATTTTTGCGGGCATAAACATTTGTCGATACAGTTTCCAATCCACAAAAACCCCGAGTATAAAAACCATGCAAAAATCAAAGCATATACGGTATGAGACAGATTCAAGTCATGTGGCATGCTGAACATCACCTCTACACTCGCACTGTACACAATACACCAAACAGCACATGTACATACGTACGTACAGTACACCCACTTACTTGGTATTCCCTCACTGGATGAGTAACTACGTGGTCATCGAACTCTCTTCCAGTTAAATGACACATCTAAAGATCAAGGACATGATGTACTGCATGTGCAGTACTGGGATATGGTAACATTTCAATAATGGTGAAAATATGACTTTTCTTCGATTAATAACCACCGCTATAGGTATTGTATCATGACATTTGGTAAATCGCAACTACAGTGAAGTCTGGATAAGTCAAATCATTAGGGACAGCAAAATAAATTCCACTTATCAGAACTTCTACTTAGTAGAGTTTGTTCATCTTAGTATTGAACAAGAAGAGACAAACAAACTCCCTCAACTTATCCAGAACTTCCAGTTAAGTAAGTTCTACTTAAGTGGACAGCACTGTATGGTGACTAAAGGTTGTTCATTACCTCTTTCCAATTCAAACAAAAGCATTATATTTAGCTGGGCATTGCCCTAATTTTAGAAGATTTTGTGCAATTTACATTTTTAGTATTCCGGTGCAGTGTTTTGAATGTTGCGATCATGATTTGTTGCTGGACAAATGTGCCCAACAATAATATCATGATTACGGAAATTAAAAGCATGCGATGCTCATAAACATCGTACATAGCGTGAAACATAGTCAAAGATGCAAAGATGCCTGGCATGGCACATACTGTACTTCACAGAGGTGCCACACAGCACGCAGGGTGGGGGACCAGCAATAAATTAGGTATCACTATTCTACCAAATAGAAATCACTTTAAATGCTACTAGACTTCATAGCTGCTTTTAAATAATACTATCTCTACATGTGTGGCTTTGCCCCATTGGGATGGTTTGTAAGTGTGGATGCTACAACTCTGATGGGGATCTTATGGTGAGTGTGCAGGGGTCTCACACTAGTACCCTCCCCCCCCCCAAAAAAAAACAGATAAAACCCAGTGATGGTGTAACAGTACTCCCCAGGGCATGGGGAGTACCATTACACCATCAAACGACACTAAGGATAGCTGACACATAGCATTCCACAAATGTTCCCCAATGAAGTAACCCATCACAACCAATTATATTACTACTAGAGGTTGCAGTTCAAAATAGGCCAAAAGATGTTCCAGGAATAACTGGTTAATAATCGAAATGCACTCTCATAAAGATCCTATGATGTGCGTGTGTACATCTACCACCTATTGATAAGGCTCGTGTGGTTAAGTACTTTTGTAAACCGAAAGCAATAACTGATTGTTATTAAATTCTTGCCAATGGGTAGCTGCACACACACCTGTACCAATGCTGGATGACACCCTCACTGCATTGTGTAAATAACAAAGGGACAGGATTTGGGAAAGTGCTAAGGCTTTCCGACATGCTGTGGCATGTGAAGTACAATGCGTAGCAGTCTCAAGTATGAATAGATAAGCCAGTTCAATAACAATCACACATAAGGGCATACGTTCATGCATAGGTGTAGGAAAGAACTCTGTTTGTGTCTACTACTAGTTGGTACTAGTTAGAACACAGAAGACACTTATGTACGTATGTACTATTATTTAAACACAAACAGAGTTCTTTCCTACACCTATGCATGCACGTATGCATGTAGTTCAATACAAAGCCTTCACAGCCACAAGTAGTGTGTACATACTTGTGGTGTACATAGTGCGTAAACATGTTCGTATGTACGTAAGTGTGCACACCTCTACACATGTGCATAGACATACGTACCATGTACATATACTTCAGCAGGTTGCCATCAATGTCAAAAGATATGTACGCACGTACATACACATATGTATGTACACTATGTTTCAATATTATCAATATTATAGCAATCTCAGAAACATACAGTATGTACAGTATGTACAGTATGTACGTACCTGACATATGAGAACTTTGGAGCATCGTAAGCAGACGTACAGAAGTCCTGAAATGGGTTTAGATTTGCAACAACTACACTGAACTTGATGCTCACCTGAAAGGAATGGGACAAAACCACATATACACCCACCCACACCCACACCCACACACCCACCCACAAGGAAAGAGAGAGAGAACAAATATAGTACAGATTATATGTACACTGATAATTGATGAGATACATTCACAAAATAAACTGACCTCATATACATCTCCCCTACACAAAATAATGCAACATGCGTACACAATAATACATACATAAGTGTCTTCTGTGTTCTAACTAGTACCAACTAGCACAAACTAGTACAAACTAGTACCAACTAGTACCAACTAGTACCAACTAGTACCAACTAGTAGTAGACACAAACAGAGTTCTTTCCTATTACAGCCCTTCCCATAAGACTGATCACCGATGTAAAATTGAATTTAATCTAATAATCGTATAACTTAAACCAATAAGGTACAATCCGAGGGGGTACGCAGAGTACCTTATATTCAGAATGCTGGGAGAATACTGCCCTGTTACAATAACCATCAAATTCCAAGTACCAATAGTGCCCATCTGCTCGTCCGTCGTACGCCGATTTCTGCTGGTATGTGTCAGGAATATAGACCATGTTCCTCAGCAAGACCAGCAGAACAATGGCAAAATCCACAACCATATAAAGGGACAGAATACTATTGCGCATGGAAAAAGACAAGGACAGGGAATCATGGGAGACCTACCAACAGCACACCATGTGTGAAATGAAATGTGGTATCTAAGTATACATGTACATATGTACGTATGCATGTATATACGTACGTATGTATATATACAAAATACGAACGAAGGAAGAACGGAGAGATCATGCATACAACCTTCACAAGACTGGCTTCCAAGATGACACGTACTACAAATGCAGTTTATGAACATGTACCGTGACTATGTATACGTAGATGTTTCCTCATCCTGAGGTATGTGTACATCCATAAGTTCAGCAGTGTCCACTATACTGAAGCACTGCTCTGTGTGACACCTATGCTGGGCATGCATATCTGGACAGGAATGGAATCCTGATAAAGCAACCACAAAATGAAAACAGTCATACCTAACAGATTGGATTCGGCCCTTATAAGGATAGCCATACCATAGAGTCCAATGACACTCAACAAAGTATGTACTACAGCAACATATGTACGTAAACAAGTAATTTGAGTTAAAAATAGTCTTGTACCCAGACCCACTTCCGACCGCCATTTTATTCTCGCCGGGAAGGAAATGGCGGCCGGAAGTGGGTCTGGGTACGAGACTAAGTTAAAAACTGCCACCCCCACACATGAATCACTTGTAAAGTATTGAGTAGCTGCTACAGCTGAACATTTATTAATGACTCTCATTAGCAATGACCTTACCAGCCCTATGATCGAAAGGTTTCTTACCTCATACAATGGTGTATTGTATTCTTACCATGCACTACTACCTCTGGCCAGGTTAGGAGATGGGTGTAGTTTACCTTGCACTCTAGCATTGAATAATGCTTTGAGCTGGTGGAAGGCCAGGGTATGCGGTATTGTAACCTCTAATTTTGCTGCCAAGCCAAGAGGGGATGATGTCATATCCATCCTGTTTACTGATTCACATTTTATTTGTAGTAACTCAACTGAACATGTGCCGGCAGAGTATTAGTAAAATGGACGGCACCTTACGATACTGAACTACCCCATATAGCAGAGATGCCATCAATGCAGGAGGCATTCGTTAGACATCATCCCCTGGAACTACCCCAGTGCTTTGGTGAATGTACTACAGCTGAACATTTATTGAACATAATGTTTTGTGTACTTTGACCATTGTTTTGAAAACAATTCCCAACTCATTCCTGTATAAATTCAGAGTTCTTTATTGCTATTGCATAAATTCTCTATTATAAGACTTTCCTTCACAACAATAATATACCGGTATATTAGATAGAAAGTGAAGCGTCTCTATAACGGACACTGTGGGACCCGAGAAAGGCTTGTTATACAGAGGTTTCCACTATTCAGAGGTTATTTTACATGCATAACAATCTATGGGACCCACAAAATAGTCTGCTGTAGAGAGTTTTGCAATTTGGGGGTTTGTTATAAGAGGTTCCACTGTATATATAATACTGCAATTTACTGGGTATAAGTCTCAGCTTTGATGCCTAAATCTTACGGGCAAAGCATGGGGTACGACTTATGCACTGAATAGCTCGTTATGGCTGATGACATGATAATGCTGTTCAAAACCATGGTGCGACTTATACCCTGTAAATTACGGTGTATATGGAGGGGTCCGCAACAAGGCATTATGACGTATGGGATTTCGGAAAAAGATTTTACAAGATTTTGCCTAGCGAGATTTCAAGATTTCAAGATTTCACCTAAGATTTCCAGATTTCAGACAAGATTTCAAGATTTTGTTAGTGATTTTAAATTTCGGCGGAGATTTCTTATAGGTTTTCAAAGGCGTACGAGGATTTCCGATTTCAAGATTTAGGGATTTCACTGTGCTGTGGACCCCTCGATATATATATATATATATATATATATATATATATATATATATATATATATATATACGCATATATATAATATGATTCTGGATCTTCAGTCATAAATCTAATGCGGTGTCCTACTTCCTTCAGGAATGACATTGCTTCTTCTCCGAAAACACCTGATGTTTCAATTGCATGTGTGGATTGAAGCTTGCAGTACAGAGCTTTCTTGATGTATGTATATATATATATATATATATATATATATATATATATATATATATGCAGGGTTTTATCTGGGGGGGGGAGGGGGGGGAACCTGGGTATGGTTCCCCCCCAGAATAAAAATATGCAGGCCTAATTTTTGTGAAGGAACACTGTCACGAATTGATCACAAATCCATTTATAAAGGGTAGAATTTGCCAATAATGCTTATATCATTAATAGCTTGTATTAATCAATCTTGAATCCATTGGTAAGTTTGTTTATTTAACAGTTACATTGTCAATGAATACATGTGTCAAAATTTAGGAGTTTTAATCTAAATTGCACGTGGTTTAACTTTGCTCCAAACAGCATGGCATAAGCTTTCGTGCAAGGATTTATTCATATATAGGTACTTACACATGCTTGCACATGTTCAGGGTTTCTTTTAGAGGAAAGGGGGCACAGGGGGTATCTCTCCCTTGAAATCTTATCCTAGCTATAACACACATGCACAGTTGCAACAGACCAATCAGTGGACTGTATTCAGAAACAGCTTGAGTGGCGTAAAACAGCCTCATTTATCATCTTCTGAGGCATGAAAACTAAAAATTTTCCTGGGGGAGCATACCCCCAGACCCCCCTAGCTTAGACCACTATCATTCCACATGAATATCTGCCCCCCATTATGTACATCACTATACATTGCCATTGCCTCATCTTCATCATTATTCTGAAAGAAAACCTGATATGCATGCATGAGTGTGGTTTTTAATATTATTGAATACACAACATCATGCTTACGCTGCCCCACGCGTGTGTGTATATACATACATATAACAGATGTGTAGGTTCCCCCCCCCCCCCCCCCCCCTGAAAATTTGACCCCAGATAAAACCCTGATATGTATATATATATATATTGGACAAACCCTTGCACATCGGAAGTCCAAATCATAATCCTAAAAACATAAGCATACAAGCAGTGCTATATCATTATTATTATGTATATAAAAATTACTTCATTGGATGGGGAATTACTTGAATGGAGGTGGGGGGGTGGGGATTTGGTATTGGTGAACCAAGGGCTTCAAACCATTGCAAACTAGGGAGCTTATATGTAGCTGAAAAGGATGAGCTTGGGGGTGGGGGAAGATCAACTACGGGGGTGAGGGGTAGAATACCCCAAATGCAGCCCTGACATGTATCACATTGTAGAGGTACGCTTACAGAAGTGAGGTGCTAAATAAGAAAGGGTAGGTGTGCATTGTCTTCATGAAACACCCACAGGATCACCCTTACTGCCAGGTACCATTACAACCATGTAGGAAAATGCTCACAAAATAAAAGCAGTGAAATATCTGCGACTTGACATCTCTATATTCCAACATACGTACGTCGCACGTTTGTATTTCTCAGGGGGACATTGACTACATCAAAGAATGTACGCATAATACCTTTCCCTCAAAGGTGCAGCAAACACTGTAATTTGACACCCTGCTCAGTGCCTACAAATGACAAACCATTGAGGTTCTGTGGTATAGTGAAACCTATACAATCCAACACCTTTATAATCTAATATTCTCTCTAATCCGACAATCTGCTGAGGTACAGTCACCATGTCAAAGTACACCAATACTGTATTATAGTCACTCTGGAATCTGTCAACTTCCTAATCCAATACTTTGTTTAATGCCCCAATGAGTGTCAAATTAGAGAGGTTTCACTGTACGTCACTTTATAATTGACCCAAATACTTGACAGGTCATGAAAATTATAAAACAGCACAAACATACAGGGTGGTATTTGTCACACAAACACACACACACAGGCACACACACACACACACAGACACACACACACACACACACACACACACACACACACACACACACACAGACACACAGACACACACACACACACACACACACACACACATACATTGTTCCATAGCATCAAGTCTCTGAGCTAGAGTAACCCATTTCAGGAATTCAGAAGAAGTGAACGACTGCACAAACTCTGCTGAACCAATCCATTCCCGTGATCGCAGTGGAAGAGCAGTGGTCCAGAAATTATCAATCACATTTGACACACCCAAAGTATCAGCACTGGTGATCAAAGTGGTAAGAGATTCATGTAGAGCAGCCAATGACAAGTCAAGAGCCCCAAAGAGATACTTGAGTTCTTCTTTCGTTACTTTACTTTCTTTGGACAACAAGTTGAACAAACCTAGGGTTAATTGCACAATCATGTAAAAAAGAATCGCAGTGATGATTACAGAATGATACATATACATACTGTGCAAAACTGTGTGTGTGTGTGTGTGTGTGTGTGTGTGTGTGTGTTGTGTGTGTGTGTGTGTGTGTGTGTTGTGTGTGTGTGTGTGTGTGTGTGTGTGTGTGTGTGTGTGTGTGTGTGTGTGTGTGTGTGTGTGTGTGTGTGTGTGTGTGTGTGTGTGTGTGTGTGCATGGGTGTGTGCAAGTAACATTCAGATTGTAATCCCAAACTAATGAATACAAAGATACATACACGTACGCATGTACATTCTTCCAGGTTTTTAAATTTAGAAACACAGTGCAAACTGGTTAACGAGAAACCCAGGGTGCACTCATACGTATTTAGTTCTTGTTAAAAGTATTTCCTGTTAAGAAAAAAGTACGTACAATGCATATATACTGTATATAGTTAGTTCACAGAAATTGGTTTTGTTAAACGACTTTATGCTAAGCAGTTTCCACTGTATGTACATACGTTTACTCTCTGCACTTTTCTACATACCATTTATCCCTCATATTAATATTAGCCAAAATATATACCAAAATGTAGGCAGTTACATACCGTATTTTCTCTAATTACTTGTCACTCTAATTATTCTTCATCTGTGAAAATGGCAGCCATTTGTTCTCTTATTGATGATGAATTTTGACGCATTCTAATTATTTGTCATATCTCTAATAATACATCACAGACAGGTGCAGTTTTTTGTTCCTTTGTTCGTATAGTAAAGATGGAAGACAATTACCCTCAATCCCCGAGGTTAAAATAGGTGCAATTTCACACATGCGAATGTAATGTACCGTTTTTGTCGCTGAAACGACAGGGTTTCACCAATATCAGGCTCCCAAAGTTCTTTATAAACGTGATATCCTCTAATCGGAGCAACAACGTTTAGGCTGAAGGAGGACATCTTATTAGCCTACAGAGCCCTTCTAATTATTCGCCTTCTCTCTAAATATTTGTCGCGTTCTCTAATAAATTGCCTAGGGCAAGGAAGAGTGCTAAACACCTTCAAATGACAGATTTCCTCTCCAACTTGCCTTGACAAATAATTAGAGAGAATACGGTACATACTTAAGATAATATGCTAATTCAATAAGCTAAGTATGTATGTGGTTATGTCTATCCTTAGCAAGCTTCATAACATCACTTATGGCATCACGTGTTGCTTGAAACATGTTGGGAGCAATACACACACACACACACACACACACACACACACACACACACACACACACACACACACACACACAATCATCAATTACATACTATCTACCATAAACACCTGTACATTAAAACATCTCAGACTGAACCACTGAACCCCTCAGCAATACTACATACATAATCTCTGTGTAAAGACCACCTGCCTATTAAGGCCAATGTAGGCTGATCCATACACACATACATGCATACATACGTAAGTCAATGGTGATATTACTAAGCCTTTGTGTACACCATAACAACTCATAGAAAACACTGCAGGCTGATCCTTGCATACATGTGTAAATATGTAGAGGCACATTAATATGTAATGTGCCTCTGCATAAGGATTCCAGTCTAGAGAGACCACATACTTTGAGCCTTTTCAGATGGTCTTCCGGCGGAGAGGAGAAGAAGTAGAACACCAACTTGATAAAAGCACAACTGACGGCCAGACAAGGAACTGGGTGGGGAGATCATGAGAACATGAAAGGATGGGTATACATTAAAACCTGTCTTCAAGACCACTTGCATATAAAGACCACCTGTCTATAGAGACCATGACAGACTGACTCATTGTCCACCACGGTTGTACCAAAGCACCTCAATACAAGGACCACCTGTCTACAGAGACCACAATAACTTGATCCCTTGAATGACCACTATAGAACTAGCAGCAACAAGCAACCCTAGGTTTGTTCAACTTGTTGTCCAAAGAAAGTAAAGTGACGAAAGAAGAACTCAAGTATCTCTTTGGGGCTTTTGACTTGTCATTGGCTGCTCTACCTGAATCACTTACCACTGCAAGCAGCAATATTTACTGTACATAACGTATACATGTACATACATACGTGCACACTACATGTACACATGTGCACACTGTACATACATACATACATATGTGCACACTGTACGTACGTACATACATACGTACGTGCACAATGTACGTAATGTACGTACGTATGTATGTAATGTACGTACGCACATATGTACATACATACATATGTGTACACTGTACGCATATACACAATCATAAAAATTGATCATTCCTGTATCCTTCTTGAAGCAAGGAAGTACCAAACCAACATCAACAACTAAAGTCATTCTTCTCAAAGTAACAAAGTAACAAGTGAACATCAATGGACATGCACATACATACATACTATCGCAGAATTACTATATACAAGAAAAGTGGAACCTCCGAATAAAGAACGCTTTGGGGACAACATAGATTCAGCTCATTTGTTTGTTGTTGAATTGTCCTTAATCTGACCATATCATAAGGTATACGTAGTCACCATAGAAAGAACATACACACATGATATTACAGCAGAATATGCTACGTATTCTCTATCACAGATATGTACCAGAAAACATGAGTCACCACAGTCGGGCATGGTCGACCCATTCTAACATTTCTCCTGCCCATTAATATGGTGGAAAGGGTTGGCTGGGCCAAAGTAGAATCACCACACAAAGGGAAAAATGTCATTATTAAAATTATATGACATACAATTACCGTATAGGCACTAATTTTCACAAATGGAAGAACTTGGCTGTAATTCGCAATTTTAGTTTCACGAATGGACCAGTCCCTACTACATTTTAGACAAATAGATAATGTATCTAACCAAATATTCACAATTGAATGTTTGTGAATGCACACTCATTCATGAACTTCACGTGTATTAAAGCACTCTGAAGCATGAAAAAACGTGCAAGAGGGCATTGAAATGCCTGGCAAGTGAGAGCACGGGACATATGGGCGTTATGGGTAACTCAATAATCTAACAACTGATGCATTGTTCGTTACTCACACTTTGTCTATAGAGGTTCCACTGTCACGCCACCAAGTGTAAGTACTTGTGTCAATACACGCGTACAGTGTTATCACAGCCATATATGAATACACTCACCTGTCAAAGATCATAAGGATGAAATTCATGCAAACTCCCTTCGCATCGTCGATCTGCCTCTCTGTCTCGCTCTTCGATGTACGCCTTACTTCTCGGTAGATTGCAGTCAGTAAATCGTTCACTTGTGACAAAAGAAGTCTACCATCGCTGGTGACAAGCGCAGGGGACTTGAGAGCCTCGTAGACAAACTTATGATGTACACGAAGAACTGTACCGTAATAGAAGGTGACATTATCGACCATTTCAGCAAAATGAAGAGGACAGAAATGTAATGGAAAGCTAAGTGCGTCACTTACGAAGTGTGTGTTTCTGTAAAGAGTTTATTTTGAGGGCAAGGCGATAATTAACGTAGCGGACACATCTTAAGGACTCTGTGGTGAAAACATAAGGACCTTGTAGTTGTAAGGTAACGTACAGCGACACGCATACCATAGACAAATTCTTCAACACTCACCAAAATCCCGAACAGCCGCCTCCATTTTACCATGACGTCACATATGTTCAGCACCCCGGCCATTATTAATCTTTCTTGATTTTACCAAATTACACCATATTATACTCTCTGTATAGAATGTCTACGGTTACACCATAGATATTCCAACAAAAAACGTCACTCAAAGGAAGAGATAAGAAAGACAACCGGGATTGCTTTATTGAACTACACAATTAGGGAACTGATAAAAACCCGATATCACAGTGACTGGCCTGGGACTATCATTACACACTGTTACCCTGAGCATGCATTTTAGAAGGGGCAGTTGAAACATTGAGCCTGGAACTTCATAAGTCTATGTAATGATAAACTCTAGCTATATGGTTCCATTTATTATACCAGCATGATAATTGATTCCAATTAGGATGCCAGGATGGTAATTGATTAAACTAATTCATAATCATAGTTTTTCTAAAATTCACAGCACTCAGCAGCAATCTGCATTAGAGATGTACAGTTATAAACCTAATTGTATAGCCACAGTAATATAATTGAAGACAGTATGTGTACATAGCACATGCAGCTTCAAGTGCTTGCTTTATAAGAAAGAAATTGTATATATGTATTCTGTTTGGCTCACAATTGCATGAAACACAGTGTGGGCCGGTCGTCACTGTCTTATTTGTTTGATTCAATTAGTGTTTAAACATTAAAATACTTCTCCAAGGTTGGTCTTACCAATTGCAACATACAATTTTCTTCATGTATAACTATAAGTATTGTTTTATGTAATTCAAATTTAATTTAGTCAATGATTCATGCTTTGCTGTATGTACAAAATTATAATAGAGGAGTCATACAACCAAGCAAAGCAAGGACTAGGAAAAAGGATAGCTAATTGTGTGCATAATCGTTTCTTCTATGAACTATGCCATTGTATGAGAATGTGTATTCACTGCTTATCTTGACATTACATTATAGGTGTGCAATGTGGGAGGAGCTACAACAGCCTCTGGTACAGCTATTTAGCCAGAAATACATCAAATCGAAAATGATGAGCAGAGAGCAGCTTAATTCTATCTTGTCCGCAGCATGCTCAAATTATTCAACTCTATCCTGTATTCACAGTATGTGGCATGCTAGGTTCTGTAAACATTGAATCAGATAGTATAATTTCGATTTCATTTGTATTACAGGATTGACAGATTCTCCTTTCTCTTGGTTCTCCTCTCCATCGCCCTGACTCAATCCTCAGCCCAATTGTACCACCTCGAATAATTGCCATCACTCATCTCAACTTTCTGTTTTCAATACGTACACATGTAGATTCCTTCCCATTTCTCGATAAACATGGTAGGATGCTCAACTTCAGGTTTTGGAGTGTATGAGCATGCAAATCTTCTAACTCAACCCTCCAGGCAGAGCTATTTGGCATCTCCTTAACTTCATGATCTGACATCCCTGAGACATCATAGATACATTGATCTGTCCATCCCACATCAAGTAAGCATTGCTTCAAGCAGTCCACCCATGTACCAGATGCCCCAGTGGCTGCTTCCAAAACAGCCATTTTCATGATTTTGCTCAAAGATGGCCTGGGTTTACTTGCGATATAGCTCTTTGCCAGAACTGCATGCATCTATAAGTTTCGCCAACCGTGTAACTGGGAGCACCCACATTTCATAATGAAGAGCACATCTTGGATAATATATAATATAATAATATAATAATGTAT
>CAUJGJ010000179.1:2249600-2302600 GCA_963170055.1 Halisarca cf. caerulea | reverse complement strand
TATTGGTATTAGCACCAGCATATCCAACATTACACAAATACGCCCACAGTAGTTAAGAAACTTCATGTGTGTCCACTGGAATGTGCGTGGTGCTAGTGCCAAATATTGGTATTAGCACCAGCATATCCAACACTACACAAATACGCCCACAGCACTTCAGAAAGGTCATGTGTGTCCACTGGGAATGTGCGTGGTGTTAGTGCCAAATATGGTATTAGCACCAGCATATCCAACACTACACAAATACGCCCACAGCACTTCAGAAAGGTCATGTGTGTCCACTGGGAATGTGCGTGGTTCTAGTGCCAAATATTGGTATTAGCACCAGCATATCCAACACTACACAAAGACGCCCACAGTAGTTAAGAATCTTCATGTGTGTCCACTGGAATGTGCGTGGTGCTAGTGCCAAATACTGGTATTAGCACCAGCATATCCAACAATACATGAATACGCCCACAGCTCTTAAGAATCCTCATGTGTTTCCATTGGGAATGTGCGTGGTGCTAGTGCAAAATATTGATTTTAGCACCAGCATATCCAACACTACACAAATGCGCCCACAGCACTTCAGAAAGGTCATGTGTGTCCACTGGGAATGTGCGTGGTGCTAGTGCCAAATATTGGTATTAGCACCAGCATATCCAACACTACACAAATACGCCCACAGTAGTTTAGAAACTTCATGTGTGTCCACTGGGAATGTGCGTGGTGCTAGTGCCAAATATTGGTATTAGCACCAGCATATCCAACACTACACAAATACGCCCACAGTAGTTAAGAAACTTCATGTGTGTCCACTGGGAATGTGCGTGGTGCTAGTGCCAAATATTGGTATTAGCACCAGCATATCCAACATTACACAAATACGCCCACAGTAGTTAAGAAACTTCATGTGTGTCCACTGGAATGTGCGTGGTGCTAGTGCCAAATATTGGTATTAGCACCAGCATATCCAACACTACACAAATACGCCCACAGCACTTCAGAAAGGTCATGTGTGTCCACTGGGAATGTGCGTGGTGCTAGTGCCAAATATGGTATTAGCACCAGCATATCCAACACTACACAAATACGCCCACAGCACTTCAGAAAGGTCATGTGTGTCCACTGGGAATGTGCGTGGTTCTAGTGCCAAATATTGGTATTAGCACCAGCATATCCAACACTACACAAATACGCCCACAGTAGTTAAGAAACTTCATGTGTGTCCACTGGAATGTGCGTGGTGCTAGTGCCAAATATTGGTATTAGCACCAGCATATCCAACAATACATGAATACGCCCACAGCTCTTAAGAATCCTCATGTGTTTCCATTGGGAATGTGCGTGGTGCTAGTGCAAAATATTGATTTTAGCACCAGCATATCCAACACTACACAAATGCGCCCACAGCACTTCAGAAAGGTCATGTGTTTCCACTGGGAATGTGCGTGGTGCTAGTGCCAAATATTGGTATTAGCAATAGCATATCCAACACTACACAAATACGCCCACAGCACTTTAGAAACTTCATGTGTGTCCACTGGGAATGTGCGTGGTACTAGTGCTAAATATTGGTATTAGCACCAGTAATCCAACACTACACAAATGCGCCCACAGCAGTTGGCAAACTTCATGTGTGTCCACTGGGAATGTGCGTGGTGCTAATGCCAAATATCGGTTTTAGCACCAGCATATCCAACAATACACAAATACGCCCACAGCACTTCAGAAACTTTGTGTGTGTCCACGGGGAATGTGCGTTGTGCTATTGCCAAATAATGGTAAATTTTCACCTGAAGATGTTTTCCCTTTGATGCGGGAAGCCTTGTGGTGGCATGTTAAATGTAAATTTTCTCCTCAGGATGTTTTCCCTTTGATGCGGGAAAGCATGTGGTGGCGTGGGAAATGAAAATTTCCACCTTAGGATGTGTTCCCTTTGATGCTGGAAGCCATATGATGCGTGGGAAATGTAAATTTTCGCTTGAAGATGTTTTCCCTTGATGCGGGAAGACTTTTGGTTGCGTGGGAAATGTAAATTTTTACCTGAGGATGTTTTCCCTTTTATGCGGGAAGCCATGTGGTGGCGTGGGAAATGTAAATTTTCACCTGAGGATGTGTTCCCTTTGATTAGGGATGCCATGTGGTGACGTGGGAATTGTAAATTTTCACCTGAGGATGTTTTCCCTTCTATGCGGGAAGCCATGTGGTGGTGTGGGAAATTTAAATTTTCATCTCAGGATGTTTTCCCTTTGATTCGGGAAGCCATGTGGTTGCGTGGGAAATGTAAATTTTCACCTGAAGATGTGTTCCCTTTGATGCGGGAAGCAATGTGGTTGCGTGGGAAATGTAAATTTTCACTTAAGGATGTGTTCCCTTTGGTGCGGGATGCCATGTGGTGGCGTGGGAAAAGTAAATTTTCACCTCAGGATATCTTTACTTTGATGAGGGAAGCCATGTGGTTGAGTGGGAGATGTAAATTTTCACTTAAGGATGTGTTCCCTTTGATGCGGGAAGCCTTGTGGTGGCATGGGAAATGTAAACTTTCATCTCAGGATGTGCAGGTAGGTTATGTCAGATTCGTGGTTACAAAGGGTGTCTTGTGGTTTTGACCGGTATGCAATTAAATCGTCACGCCCAATACAAATTATCACGTTCTTACCGTGTGACCATCTCACTAATATTCAAGATTATAATGGTTGCACCATCAATAGAAGGGATTCTGGCCGACCAAGTTAGCAAATGGATAGTAGTAAACTCTTAACTTGCAAATTTGCGAGCGATCGAGCTTCGAAAGTTCTGACTTGCCTTCGAAGTTATGATCGTATGTACTGCGTATAAATTAGCCTCTCTACACTCGAGAACACGTGATGAATATGTGACCAAGGCTAGAGAAGAACTCTTGTCCATAAGAAAGTTATGTCCAAAAACGCGGTCGAGCAAACTTTGGTCTGTATGTTTGAAACTACGTCAGATTATCCCTTAAAGACCAAACTTCAAATGCTGGTTATGGGGCGACTGTAGATCTTTCCGTTCAGTTTATGTCAAGCCGTTTGCTGTTACTACCGTACTTTTAAAGCAGAAATCCGTAGACATAACAGCGGAGGGATGGACTATCGCTCTCCCATAACCAGAAAAGTAAGACAAGGACATGTTGAGTCTTGTGAATTGACTTGTGTGCTCAAACTCGGAGATTTTCTCGACTGCATTTTTGAATCTTTACTATTTTTATATGGTGACGGAAAATCAGTCATACCGAAATTTCAGAACATTGTTGGTTGCTTTATGTACATATGCATAACATATGAAGGTTATACTATCTGTTTGTGCTGTTTTTGGGGCTTAGCATCTACAAAAAGTTAAAACAAGGCCTTGAATTCGAGACGTTCGAAAGCGGCCGCCATTTTGTTTTATGGCAAATCTGGACATAACTTACCTGCGTGTGTTCTCTTTGATGCGGGAATCCATGTGGTGGCGTGGGAAATGTAAATTTTCACCCCTGGAAGTGTTCCCTTTGATGCGGGAAGCCATGTGGTGGCGTGGGAAATGTTAATTTTCACTTCAGGATGAGTTCCCTTTGATGCGGGAAGCCATGTGGAGGCGGGGCAAATATAAATTTTAACCTCAGGATGAGTTCCCTTTGATGTGGGAAACCATGTGGTGGCGTGGGAAATGTAAATTTTCACTTAAGGATTTTATCCCTTTGATGCGGGAAGCCATGTGGTGTCGTGGGAAAAGCAAATTTTCACCTCAGGATGCGTTCCCTTTGAAGCTGGAAGCCATATGATGCGTGGGAAATGTAAATTTTCACATGAAGATGTGTTCCCTTTGATGCGGGAAGCCTTGTGGTGGCGTGGGAAATGTAAATTTTCACTTAAGGATGTTTTCCCTTTAATGTGGGAATCCATGTGGTGGCGTGGGAAATGTAAATTTTACTTAAAGATTTGTTCCGTTTGATGCGGGAAGCCATGTGGGGGCGTGGGAAAAGTAAATTTTCACCTCAGGATGGGTTCCCTTTGATGCGGGATGCCATGTTTTGGCGTGGGAAATGTAAATTTTCACCTCAGGATGTGTTCCTTTTGATTGGGGAAGCCATGTGATGGCGTGGGAAAGGTAAATTTTCACTTCAGGATGTGTTCCCGTTTATGCGGGAAGGCATGTGGTGGCGTGGGAAATGTAAATTTTACTTAAAGATTTGTTCCGTTTGATGCGGGAAGCCACGTAGGGGCGTGGGAAAAGTAAATTTTCACTTAAGGATGTGTTCCCTTTGATGCGGGAAGCCATGTGGAGGCGGGGAAATTATAAATTTTAACCTCAGGATGAGTTCCCTTTGATGTGATAAGCCATATGATGCGTGGGAAATATAAATTTTCACATGAAGATGTGTTCCCTTTGATGCGGGAAGCCTTGTGGTGGCGTGGGAAATGTGAATTTTCACCTCAGGTTGTTTTCCCTTTGATGCGGGAAGCCATGATGTTGCGTGGGAATTGTAAATTTTCACCTGAGGATGTTTTCCCTTCTATGCGGGAAGCCATGTGGTGGTGTGGGAAATTTAAATTTTCATCTCAGGATGTTTTCCCTTTGATGCGGGAAGCCATGTGGTTGCGTGGGAAATGTAAATTTTCACCTGAAGATGTGTTCTCTTTGATGAGGGATGCCATGTGGTGGCGTGGGAAAAGTAAATTTTCACCTCAGGATGTGTTCTTTTTGATGCGGTAAGCCATGTGGTGGTGTGGAAAATGTAAACTTTCACCTCAGGATATTTTCCCTTTGATGCGGGAAGCCATGTGATGGCGTGGGAAATGTAAATTTTCACCTCAGGATGTGTTCCCTTTGATGAGGGAATCCATGTGGTGGAGTGGGAAATGTAAATTTTCCCTCAAGGATGTGTTCCCTTTGATGCGGGAAGCCATGTGGTGGCATGGGAAATGTAAATTTTCACCTGAAGATGTTTTCCCTTTGATGCGGGAAGCCTTGTGGTGGCGTGGGAAATGTAAATTTTCACCTCAGGATGTGTTCCCTTTAATGCGGGAAGCCATGTGGTTGCGTGTGAAATGAAAATTTCCAAATCATGTGTTCCCTTTGATGCGGGAAGCCATGTGGTGGCGTGGGAAATGTAAATTTTCACCCCTGGATGTGTTTTCTTTGATGCGGGAAGCCATGTGGTGGCGTGGGAAATGTAAATTTTCACCCCTGGAAGTGTTCCCTTTGATGCGGGAAGCCATGTGGTGGTGTGGGAAATGTTAATTTTCACTTCAGGATGAGTTCCCTTTGATGTGGGAAGCCATGTGGAGGCGGGGCAATTATAAATTTTAACCTCAGGATGAGTTCCCTTTGATGTGATAAGCCATGTTTTGGCGTGGGAAATGTAAATTTTCACCTCAGGATGTGTTCCCTTTGATGCGGGAAGCCATGTGGTGGCGTGGGAAAAGCAAATTTTCACCTCAGAATGCGTTCCCTTTGAAGCTGAAAGCCATATGATGCGTGGGAAATATAAATTTTCACATGAAGATGTGTTCCCTTTGATGCGGGAAGCCTTGTGGTGGCGTGGGAAATGTAAATTTTCACCTCAGGTTGTGTTCCCTTTGATGCGGGAAGCCATGTGGTGGCGTGGGAAATGTAAATTTTCACCCCTGGAAGTGTTCCCTTTGATGTGGGAAGCCATGTGGTGGTGTGGGAAATGTTAATTTTCACTTCAGGATGAGTTCCCTTTGATGTGGGAAGCCATGTGGAGGCGGGGCAATTATAAATTTTAACCTCAGGATGAGTTCCCTTTGATGTGATAAGCCATGTTTTGGCGTGGGAAATGTAAATTTTCACCTCAGGATGTGTTCCCTTTGATGCGGGAAGCCATGTGGTGGCGTGGGAAAAGTAAATTTTCAACTCAGAATGCATTCCCTTTGAAGCTGAAAGCCATATGATGCGTGGGAAATATAAATTTTCACATGAAGATGTGTTCCCTTTGATGCAGGAAGCCTTGTGGTGGCGTGGGAAATGTAAATTTTCACCTCAGGTTGTTTTCCCTTTTATGCGGGAAGCCATGTGGTAGCGTGGGAAATTTAAATTTTCATCTCAGGATGTGTTCCCTTTGATGCGGGAAGCCATGTGGTGGTGTGGGAAATGTAAATTTTCACCTCAGGATGTGTTCCCTTTGATGAGGGAAGCCATGTGGTGGAGTGGGAAATGTAAATTTTCACTTAAGGATGTGTTTCCTTTGATGCGAGAAGCCTTGTGGTGGCGTGGGTAATGTAAATTTTCACATGAAGATGTTTTCCCTTTGATGCAGGAAGCCTTGTGGTGGCGTGGGAAATGTAAATTTTCACCTCAGGATGTGTTCCCTTTGATGGGGGAAGCCATGTTGTAGCGTGGCAAATGTAAATTTTCACTTCAGGATTTATTCCCTTTGATGCGGGAAGCCATGTGATGCGTGGGAAATGTAAATTTTCACCTCAGGATTTGTTCCCTTTGATGGGGGAAGCCATGTTGTAGCGTGGCAAATGTAAATTTTCACTTCAGGATTTATTCCCTTTGATGCGGGAAGCCATGTGATGCGTGGGAAATGTAAATTTTCACCTCAGGATGTGTTCCCTTTGATGCGGGATGCCTGTGGTAGCGTGGGAAATGAAAATTTTCACCTCAGGATGTGTTCCTTTTGATTGGGGAAGCCATGTGGTGGAGTGGGAAATGTAAATTTTCACTTAAGGATGTGTTCCCTTTGATGCGAGAAGCCTTGTGGTGGCGTGGGTAATGTAAATTTTCACATGAAGATGTTTTCACTTTGATGCAGGAAGCCTTGTGGTGGCGTGGGAAATGTAAATTTTCACCTCAGGATGTGTTTCCTTTGATGGGGGAAGCCATGTGGTTGCGTGGGAAAAGCAAATTTTCACTTCAGGATGTGTTCCCGTTTATGCGGGAAGGCATGTGGAGGCGTGGGAAATGTAAATTTTCACTTAAGGATTTGTTCCCTTTGATGCGGTAAGCCATGTGGTGGCGTGGGAAATGTAAATTTTCACCTGAGGATGTTTTCCCTTTGATTTTGGAAGCCATGTGGTGTCGTGGGAAATGTAAAGTTTCACCTGAGGATGTGTTCCCTGAGATGCGGGATGCCATGTGGTGGCGTGGGACATGTAAATTTTCTCCTCAGGATGTGTTCCCTTTGATGCGAGAAGCCATGTGGTGGTGTGGAAAATGTAAACTTTCACCTCAGGATGTGTTCCCTTTGATGCGGTAAGCCATGTGGAGGCGTGGGAAATGTAAATTTTCACCTCAGGATGTGTTCCCTTTGATGCGGGAAGCCATGTGGTGGCGTGGGAAATGTAAATTTTCACCTGAGGATGTGTTCCCTTTGATGCGGGAAACCTTGTTAAGGCATGGGAAATTGAAATTTTAACCATAGGAAGTGTTCCCTTTATGCGGAAAGCCATCAGGAGGCATTGGAAATTGAAATGTTCACCACAGGAAGTGTTTACTTTGATGTGGGAAGCCACGTGGAGGCGTTGGAAATTAAAATTTCCATCATGGAAGTTTTCCTCTTTATGCGGGGAACCATGTGGAGGCGTTGGAAATTTAAATTTTCACCACAGGAAGTGTTTACTTTGATGCAGGAAGCTATAAGGTGTCATGGGAAATTGAAATTTTCAACCCGGAAGTTTTTACTTTAATGCGGGAAACCACGTAGAGTCGTGGGAAATTGGAATTTTTCCCTCAGGAAGTCTTCCCTTTGATGCAGGAAACCATATGGAGGTGTGGGAAATTGAAATGTTCACCACAGGAAGTTAGGATAAGTTTTTACCTGAAGAAGCCCAAGTGGGCGAAATGTTGTACAATTGAATGATTGTTGATAAAAATTGTGACATGCGATATCTGTCCAAAGTTAAAACTTATCCTAATCGATCTAGCATGTCGAAGAATTTCTATAACCACCACAGGAAGTGTTCCCTTTGAAGTGGGAATCCATGTGGTGGCGTGGGATAGTGAAATTTTTAACACAGGAAGTGTTCCCTTTGATGCGGGAAGCCATGTTGTTAAGTGGGAAATTGAAATTTTTTGACAGGAAGTTTTGTCTATATGCAGGAAGCTATTTTCCATGTCGGAAATTGAAATTTTTATCACAGAAAGTTGTTCCTTTGATGCGGGTAGAGATAATATGGTCAAATCATAAATTGAAATCTTTTCCACAGCAAGTATTCACCTTGATGCGGGAAGCCATGTGGCCACATCAGAACTTGAAAATTTTTTCACAGGAAGTGTTTTATTTGATGCAGGAAGCCATGTACGTGTGTGTGTATGTGTGTGTGTGTGTGTGTGTGTCTGTGTGCATGTGTGCGTGTGTTGTGTGTGTTGTGTGGGTGTGGGTGTGTGTGCAAGTGTACACATGGCTCATATTTTGCATATGTTTGCATTAAATACAATTAACTGTAAAATGTTTATGTTCTTTTGGCCAATTGTGTATACATCACTTTCACCTAAACTATTTACAGTGACAATCACTAGGTGAGACTGTGTAGTATGTAGATACATGTGGGCATGTGGGTGGGGTCAAACAATATATGGCAAATGCTTACTGAGAGCATTTCCACTGTTTCCGCTGTTTCCGCCGTTTCTCCTTGCCCCTTATCAAAATAACATGGCAGTTGCAGAGTTCCTACACAAATAATTTCTCATAAGCACCATACAGTCCCAAGCTCTAATAGCATTGCCTAGCCTAAACAGATGGTAAACAATTCATCAAAATCATACCTCCACAGAACCCCCAGCCATGCAATCCATGCACATATTTAAAGCTGGACAGCTAAGTGGCCATGGCATTCAGAGTATTGTAGTCTAAGGATGTCTGGCAAGGGTTTTCAGTTTGTCAATGTTCAGATGTACATCTTCATTTTTAAAATAATCAAGAAATCTGCTATGTAACCTAAAACCCACATTTAAAAGTGTAAACATATCATCTTTCAACAGAAAGTAAGTTTTATTGTAAAATTTGCTACAAAGAGGAAGTTTTAAACAATAAAATTGACTTTACAACGCTACCTATAGCAAGCCGCCATTTGCAAATTATTGCGCAATCTTATATAGCGCGGTTTTGCCGTTGCCTGCCTGTAAGAAGTGACTGGTAGATTTGTTTGTCAGCTGGTCTTTGCCTATGGTTCTTCAAAACAAGTACACTGCATGCAAGTCTTCGAATTCAATTAGTGTAGCAGTAGTTAGTGTATTCTACAGGTAGTGTAAAGTATAGAACTGTCCTCTACACCTGTGCATGCATGTTCTTAGTGTCTGGCCCAGTATTTTCCTTTATGTGTGTGCTTGGTTTAGTGTTTTGGTCCAGTAGCTTATGCATGTGCATATTTTACTGTTTATTTACTGTTTATGTTTTGTATTGCATCTCACTCTCTTTGTCATTGGGATCCTACATAGTTACCCATTGGGCTAGTGGCATCAGATGATCTCCAGTCTAAATGAGAATTTAACTGAATTGAACTGAACATTCCTCCAAAGTTGAAAGAAACAATATTGTATGTATCCTCAAGCTGGGAAGATAATGAATGTACTGTAGAAACCCTACTGTTATGTCGGCATTGTGCACCACTTACGCTAGTTATGCAAAAACATATTCTGTTTATATGCACACGGAAAGGATTCATGTTACGTGATGTTCATTGCTCGCCCCCCCCCCCCCCCCCCCAATTCAAAACATCTTCCTATGCCTATGAATTATTTTTACAAAGCTAGCAAGCCTAAACAGCAAAATAAGTACACCTCGCATTTCAAATGTTCTGGTATTATGTATGTACATTTATGATGTTTGGCCCTTTCCGATAGAAAAGTCTACTAACACTAAATTGTGTAAATTCTTTAACATCACAAATGGGTGTAAGAAGAAGCACAGATGTAACTTTTCGCACCTCAACAGAAAGGAACTAAAGTACATAGTAAGCTTGTGTATGGTAAAGCCTATATATACAACTGAATACTACCCTTGTAGGTGGAAAGTGCACAAGGGCAGGAGGATGGACACTCAGTGTCCAAGACAACCACAACTCCTGCGATCCCAGCACATCACCCCAGACGCCAGCCACAATCCCTCAGCCATCCGCACCTCCACACCATGCACAGCCACTACCATTCCCGACACACCCTCCACCTATGCCATAATATGCTTCATACCCTACACCATTTTACACTCCACACGCAATACATTAGTACACACCACATGTTCTACAGTACCCACACCATGCTGCACAACCAGACACACATGCACCATCCCCACTACCCACTGCACACACAGCAAGCACCACCACTAGCACAGAACATCAGAACAACACACAGATACACACCCCAAACTTATAGCTAGATCACTTCACGCACAGAAGTAACTACATGGTCATAATGATGCATATTTTAGCCAAAACGTTTCATTTAACTCTTGTAACTTGACAATAATATAATAATTTATCAATAGATAATTATTTGCTGTTTTTGTTCTGTTGGGGTAGGCATACTGTTGAGTGTGACTGACAAAATGGCAGCTAGGCATAACAATGTGATGAGCTACCCCTCAAAACTTGCAAACTATGTACAAGAGAGCTGCACTTTAATGTTCCTTTCACTACACTTAATTGAGATTATTATAACCATGTATATGCGGTTTGTAATAGCCTAAGTATTCGTTCCTTAATTGACTCCAAAGTTTCATCAGCCATTCTCAAAGGTATAGGTTCTGGAAAACAATTCTACATAAATTCTATACTTCTTGTCAAAAGAATTTTTTGTGAAACTAGGTGTGACAAATTGATTTAGAGAATATGCAGTAAGCCTGTAATGGGTGTACTTAACAAAAATACAAGTTATCTTGCAGATTTTGTCACGCATTGCTGCATTGGCCCCATGTGGAGTCCTAGCATTGTTTTGGGTGTGGTGCACCAACCAGCTACTGAGCAAGTGAACCAACTACTGTACATGGGAACTACCCATTGCAAATACCATGCAATCAATCTCAGTCTGAATACTAGTGAAATATATTTCAATTTAACAACTGAGTATATCAATCAAATGCATAATATCCTAGCATATATACACAACCTAACAAGTAGAGTTTGTGAATATATAAAACACAAAAAAGTATTAGAGAACCAACCAAATAGTGTCATAATATGTAAAATTAAATGCTAGCTATGTAATTGTCAACATGCAGTATAGCTATAAATAGCAGTCATTCTCGTACCTCTCTTTGCCACACGACTAACTTGTGTGCCCAGGGCATCCGGCGAGGACGGGGAGGTACATCATGCCCCAAAAATTTAGCCAGGCTGCGACAAGTCTACCGTCAGACCAGTTGCATCTGTGAAATCATCAGAAGGGGATCCAGACTAGACATCACTGGGAGGTGCCACTTTGAACAGATCAATTGATGGACAGGGTGGACTGGCTACTCGAGCGGGCAAGACTTCAGGGCTGTGGAACCATTACATCCTACACAACGAGTACCACGGGCGCCAATCAGCTACTGGACACCTGAACACTGACACTACTCAGACTAGTCCAAGCACCACAATGCAACAGATTCAGGTCGTCTTGGTAGGACAGGTCCAGCAACATGGAGGAGATGGACAACATCAATCAGTTCAGTGGCTTATTGGAAAGGCTACTCGAGCAGGCAGGATTTCAGGGTAGTGGAACCATTACGTCCTACACATCGAGTACCACGGATGCCCATCCACTGGTGTTGAGCTCCTGCAACTGCACAGCTACCCCACAAAGCGAGCACCACCATGCTGCCGCTACAGGTTCTATAAAAATCATAAAAATCATATCAATCATCAAGAATATATTTGAAATTCAAGTTTCAGGTTATTCAGGCATTTCAAAAGGCTATACACCACCAGCTAAGGCACACACAAGACTTAATGGATGAATCCAATGAAGAAATAAGTGATGCCTAAAGATACTGAAATATATGACATGGTACAGTAAAGAAACAAAGGGACATGACCCAAGGAAGTGTACAGCAATTACAGCCATTTTACGTCTTCAGTAGGCAATTATTATAAATTATTATTTACTACGTACATTGACAAAACTACGAAGACCAGGTATTCTCATTCTTAGATATGACGTACACATGTATGGATCAGCAACTGAATACTTACCAACAAAAGTTGCTGAAACAGCTGCAACACCAGTTCCTCTCCCAGAACACAATTAGACAGGTCGCACATCGTCCACAAGACTACCCTGGAATCTTCAGGCAAAAACTTGCCACAGTCACTGGCTAGGACCGTCACGGTACACCGACTGAAACCGTACATCGACTGACACCGTACACCGGCACACATACGATACGCGTAACCGGGCGATGATCTGCAAGTCTCACGGGCCTTACATCACACCGCTAGGTACTAGACAGCAAAGAGATGGAGAAGAGAACGGTAACTCACAGGCCCTTCCCACTTCCGATGAAGCGGACCTGCCTCCAAAGGACTATGTGGCAAGCAACACTGCAAGGGCGAACTCAAACTCACAACTCCCGTGTCTTTAAGGAGCAAGGACGTACCCAATCACAAGCTCCGACCGTACACCGACCCGTACAACGACTGTGGCACACAAAGTGTAGCCGTGCGATGACACGTCACCGCTGGGGACTTGCAGACACCGCCCCCAAATGTCTGCTAGGAGCAAGGACGCACCCAATCACAAGCTCCGACCGTACACCGACCCGTACAACGACTGTGGCACACAAAGTGTAGCCGTGCGATGACACGTCACCGCTGGGGACTTTCAGACACCGCCCCCAAATGTCTGCTAGGAGCAAGGACGCACCCGATCACAAGCTCCGACCGTACATCGACTGACACCGTACACCGGCACACATACGATACGTGTAACCGGGCGATGATCTGCAAGTCTCACGGGCCTTACATCACACCGCTGGGTACTAGACAGCAAAGAGATGGAGAAGAGAACGGTAACTTACAGGCCCTTCCCACTTCCAATGAAGCGGACCTGCCTCCAAAGGACTATGTGGCAAGCAACACTGCAAGGGCGAACTCAAACTCACAACTCCCACGTCTTTAAGGAGCAAGGACCGTACCCAATCTGCAAGCTCCGACCGTACACCGACAAAAGGTTGGTGAGTAGCGCCATGCGGCTGACTCTTAACGCCCCGCACCAAAGACTTACTCCAGGACCCCTTAAGGGAGACTACTACGGGCTTCCTAGATCCCGCCAGCATGGGCGCAAGGTAGTAGCCTGGTCGGTTTGGTCACCCGGGTTCGGAGTTACCCCTTTTCTGAATTCAGCGCTATTGGAGCCTGCAACCAACACGACAACTACTCACAAAGGAAAATGGCGAAGACAGCAGCTTTTATACTAAAGTTCTACTTCCGTTTTGTGTTGAGCATTCTGATTGGCTGTTGTCTTGTTTTGGCGCGCTTTGTGTGCCAATCTAATTAATTGATGAAATGGAGGGGCTACCCCTTAGCGTACAGGAAGACATGTCTACGCCCCGTCGACGATGCAGTACTGGCGAAAGATTGTACTATCTTGATGCTCAGATTCCTTGCAGGGTATGTCACAGTCAGGCAAGAATGGCTAGGAAACTAAAACACAGTTAACGAAAGTTACAGCATAGATACTCTTATGGCATAAAGTGGGCAATGTGATGCCTCTAGGATCTAGTATTTAAACAACAATGTATTTTGTTTTGTGTTCTCCACAGCCTAGAACAACGATAGAAGAACGATAGTTGACAATCATGTGATTGTATTACCTTCAAATTGTCAAGTTAGCTCTTGAGACTGTTTGGCAGGGATCTCTACTGTTTGACTTTTCATAAACTTTTACTTATTCTTGCCTCTATAGCGCACAGGGCACATTGGATCAAGTGACTTTGGATCAGCAGATGTGAGACAATGCAGTAGTTTACTGCTGGGCATCCACATGCAGCTTTAGACTAGTGTATCTAACTCCATTGAGTGTGTTCTCTCTATGTGTGTGTTCTCTGTACATTGTGTGTTGTGTTCTCTCTATATTGAGTGTGTGTTCTCTCTATATTGAGTGTGTGTTCTCTCTACATTGAGTGTGTGTTCTCTCCACATTGAGTGGTGTTCTCTCCACATTGAGTGGCTGTGTTCTTTCCACATTGAGTGGCTGTGTTCTTTCCGCATTGAGTGGTGTGTTCTCTCCACATTGAGTGGTGTGTTCTTTCCGCATTGAGTGGTATGTTCTCTGAACATTGAGTGGTGTGTTCTTTCCGCATTGAGTGGTATGTTCTCTGAACATTGAGTGATGTGTTCTCTCTACATTGAGTGGCTGTGTTCTTTCCGCATTGAGTGGTGTGTTCTCTCCACATTGAGTGGTGTGTTCTTTCCGCATTGAGTGGTATGTTCTCTGAACATTGAGTGATGTGTTCACTCTACATTGAGTGGTGCTCTCTCTACATTGAGTGTGCATGTGTTCTCTCTACATTGAGTGGTGTATTCTTTCTACATTGAGTGTGCATGTGTTCTCTCTACATTGAGTGTGTGTTCTCTCTACATTGAGTGTGTGTTCTCTCTGCATTGAGTGTGTGTTCTCTGTACATTAAGTGTGTGTTCCCTCTACATTGAGTGTGTGTTCTGAGACTTTCTATGTCTTTCTATGGCTACACCACCAGCTAAGGCATACACAGACTTAATGGATGAATTCAATGAAGAAATGAATGATTCCTGGCTAAAGATACTAGATAAAGAAAATAAGGGGGTTTCTAAAAGCTCTGATCATGGGCACATGGTGTACAAAAATAGTGGTGTCAAGGACACATTGTACTATAATAGCCTTTACTTACTGTAACATGTGGTACCAACACGGTGGCCACATACATGCAAGGGAACACCACATTTACATTTGCAATGGCAGTTTGAAAACTAGTCTGAGTCTGTACCATAGAGTCTGTACCATAGAGTCCATACCATTGAGTCCGTACCATAGAGTCCGTACCATAGAGTCTGTACCATAGAGTCTGTACCATAGAGTCTGTACTGTTAAGTCCATACCATAGAGTCCGTACCATAGAGTCCGTACCGTAGAGTCCATACCGTAGAGTCTGTACCATTGAGTCTATACCATTGAGTCCGTACCATTGAGTCCGTACCATACAGTCTGTACCATAGAGTCCGTACCGTATAGTCTGTACCATTAAGTCCGTACCATTGAGTCCGTACTGTAGAGTCCGTACCATAGAGTCTGTACCATAGAGTCCGTACCATTGAGTCTGTACCATTGAGTCCATACCATAGAGTCTGTACCATAGAGTCTGTACCATTGAGTCTGTACCATAGAGTCCATACCATTGAGTCCGTACCATTGAGTCTGTACCGTTGAGTCTCTCTACATTGAGTGGTGTGCTCTCTCTACATTGGGTGATGTGTTCTCTCTCTATGTCTTGTCACTTCTCTTGGAGTGTCAGGTATTAAGGAGGTTCCTGTTAACGAAAAGTTAGCCGAAGACCTTTTGTATGGGGCTTTAGAATTCCATTGTCTCTCCAGCAAGGCGCTGCAGGATGTCTGATGGTAGCCATTTTTGTACAATAGCATGCCTCTCACCATAGAAATTATGAACAGGTGAAATCCTCTAAATGTAGTGCCACAAATATTTTGTGTTGAGCAGCAACTTTGCTGGTGTGTAGTGGGTTTCATGGCGAAGGTTAGCACAGCTAATGACATAATATTACCGGTGTTCTCCCCAGCAATACTCAAGTATAGCGCTCCATATCCCTTAAAAGTAGAGTGCTATGCCTTCACATAGCTGCTATTCCTTAAACTGGGAGTGCTATGCCTTCCATTTCTACAGGTTCCTTATAATAGCCCTTATCTGTTAACTGGGGGGGGGAGGGACAATATGCCTTCAAAATTCCTGAGGAGAACCTCGATTACTATCCATTTTGTTGTATTTTCTGTATTGTCTGGATAGTGGTCTGTTGATGGCTATGTAGTCTTGTAATGTGAGTCTTTCTTCATGCATTCATAATGTGTGCATGTACGTGTGTATGGAATATGTCTTGTATAGTATTTACGTTTGTCATTATTTACATTACTACTTTTGTTTTCAGACAAACTCAATACAAAATCAGATGGAATTGAAAAGTGCCTACGGTGGCAGCTCAGGAGTACCTAAAGAATTAACACCTAAGGGCATTGATGTAGGGGTGAGTTTACTGTTCTTAAAGTGTGTTTGAATCTACCTCTTAATGCTCTCACCCTTCTCCTTCAGGGCGGTCCGTCATAGAATGTGTCTTCAGCATGATTACATAGTAAATATTGTTATTGGAAGAACATTGTTTGTTAATATTCTCCCAAATATGCCCTAAATCATTGTGTGGACTGTATTCTATTGTATACTAAACAGAAAGAACTTGTATCTAGAATCTTTTAATTTTTCAGCATTGACCTCTGATGTGTCATAACTGTAAAATACATCACGTGCTCATTACTTTGAACGTCATCTATGGCGGCATCCAGCGCGGGAATGAATGACTCGCGGATATCAGAAGAACAAAGAAAGCGAATGGAACTAAATAGACAAAAAGCCCTGGAAAGGCTAGCAAAGAGGAAATGCCCTTCTCAGTCTAATCTATCATCTGCCCCAAATTGCTCAGAATTAGAGAAGTCTGTAGCTAGTGACCGAAGAGTGGAGCACAAGATTGAATCCAATGTAAAGGCTGTGTTTGACCTCATTTCCCATTCTAGATTTCGAATCATGTCTCTGTACAATCCAAAATTGATAGACGTTTATCAAAGGATTCCTTCGAAATTATACGGTTTGTCTTTATTAACTTTTGCAATCGAGTATTGTGGAACAAACTGCCTTAATAGCCAAAACCTTTCTATAACAGACTCCTTTTGTGGGTCCAGATAGATTGCTATGCATATGCAGTGTTCTCGCCAGCCCTTTTGAGCAGGGTGGGCCACCCTCCTTAAATTTTGGTTTAAACCATTTCTTCTTTAAGTACTAGAGTCATTCCTTCTCTGTTCAGGTACTTTGAGTCGATAGATTAGGTAATACTGACACTGTGCATATCATATACGTACGTACACTTTGAGCGAATTTCCCCCATTACAAGATACCAAATCATATGGCAGCTGTGCACTAGCCTCCTACTGGCTTACGCAACTGCCACCCTCTTTCATTTTTTCTCTGATGACCACCCTGTATGTGCATGTAAAATAACCTCTGAATAGTGGAAACCTCTGTACAACAAACTGTTTTCAGGTCCCAAAGTGTCCGTTGTGGAGAGGCTCCACTGTATTGTGGAATATTCAGGGTTCTGCCTACACTGGTCAGAGGTGATCTGGTCCAACCAGCAATATTCATGGCCAACCACCTCTATTTTTTCAGAGACCAGTTAATCTGCATTTTGCATGGGACAACTCTATTTGTCCTTAGTCTGGTGTAGCCAACTGGAAAGGATCGGTTACACCAGACTAATTTATCCTGTGCAAGGAGGTTGTTTTATTTGGGATGTCCAAAATACATTAGAACAATAGGGAGGATGTATCTTGGGACCTCTAGTCATGCCCTTGTAGAGAGGTTTATTATGCTGTGACCTTATTTGGGAGAGTCCTCTATCAGAGGTTCCATTGTAACTACGAAGGCCGTTTGTAGTCCAACCATGAATGCGATTTATATGATGCATGAACACTACGATGTGAATATTTAGGCTCCATTTTGTAAAGCAGTTGGCGAATGGGGTTGTTAGTGAAAGAACTTTTTAGGAAAATAAGATCAAACGACTAGACTGTGACAAAACCAGTGATTACATCTTTCTGTTCACTATTTGCTGTCAAAAGTGTTTTGATGAGTAATTGGACACTGTCTGTGACTTGACAGTGAATGGATGTAAATCCTTGTGACTGTCCTATTAGAGCTGGAGATGCTTTGTCATCAATTAGAATGGTCGTGAACAATTCTAGACAAAGTAGCTAACAGTTAAATGTCTGAGAACTAAATCTGTATGAGTACCTACCAGAATCAGGATATTGTTCACTTCCTTTGTCTATTTCAGAACATTATGAGATTGTTTTACTGGGCTACAGCAATTTTGCAGCTAAAGATAGAATATTAATCTTTTGATTGAAGACATGAACAAAATGTGATATAGTCTATCCTTTATGTAGTTTTTCCATACTCATTTATTTTCTCACTCTGGCTGTACTTCCTGCAGTCAGTGTTCTGTTGATGGTCATAATTGACATTACTCAAGAGTTGAATGTAGATTTAGACTTGCTTAAACCTTAAATTTTGTGGACGTCTGTAAATCTAGTGGTAGTCTAGTGGTATGGTTTGCTGGACTTCCTTCTCATTAGGATGCTAATTGGCTCTAGAAATGCCATCCATTTGCCCTGCGTTTCCCCATTCTGTGGACATGTACCCTACATCAATGCACAACCTCATCACATCTACAAATTTACCAATTATATTAGCAGTTCCATTCTGTGGTCTTCAGATGCCAAAACCGGTTCATGGACTTTCAGTCTAAACGACTTCAATGTGCTTAGTGAGTATTATATTTCATAATATTATTCATTGACGTTTACATCTTGCAGTCAGAATGAAATAATTCATTAGTTGTAGCCATCAGAAATGAATGCTCCTATGTTACAATGGACCTAATACCACGAGCTGTTGTGTCCTTCTTCACATCTTCCTCTATTGTGGACTGTTCTAAAGAAACCAGAGCAGAGATATTTGCTGCAGTTGAGCCTAAGGTTTCTGAAGGTCTCATGAATTTCCAAAGAGAAGCTGTTGTGTGAGTCTACCACATTGTTTGGCATATAGTGAGCTTTGGATGTTGTGCATCTCTTGAAGACTACCTTGTTGCAGAATTATCTTTTGTTAACACGCACATTTCTAACCCCACTCTCACCCTAACCCCATTTAAAATGAGATACCAGTTTCATTGAATTGGGCAAACTCTTCCTCATGGGTTTGTCATTTGTCAGCAGCTATGTAGCTGTTCCATCTGTGGTATTCTTTTTCTAGGTTTGCCGTCCAGCGAAATGGTAGAGTTATGTTGGCTGATGACATGGGCTTAGGAAAAACAGTGCAGGCTATTGCAATATCTACATACTATCGAAGAGAATGGCCATTATTGGTAATATGCCCCTCGTCTGTTCGTCTTGTATGGGCACAGGTATGTAGGTGTCCTGTTTCTATTATCTTGAATGGACATAACCTCCTACAGGGATCGAAATATATTTCAGATATCGGACATTTTCCAATCAAATCTGTGAATGTCGGAATGTTATTAATTTTGTCTGATTACAGGAAGTGTTCATAGCTGTAGCCAGCTATCATTGTTTAGGTGACAAACTTGTGGTCTCACTTTCTGCTGTTAGGTGGAGTATAATTACAAAAACATAGCACGTTTTCCAGGTATTAACAGAGACAGTTTGAGCCACCCACGCATTTCATTAGTTTTCGGATAAAAGTGTTTTAGGCTCATTTCAGGCACTTTGGGTGCAAACTACTTGGAAGGTGCTTATTGCAATTTACAGTAACTACCACTGGCAAGAGGGACATTTGTGTGCTTAGAGGCTAGGCAGAAGATTTGTTGCAAGGCCAACTACCATTTATCTATTAAGAGAAATAAAAAAACTCACTTTCTGCCTCCTTCCGTGTATAGCTCTTTTCTAGAAAATCACTTGATGCATTAATACACAGAACTAAGCCATATCTCAGGACAACGTTTTTGTTTGTGGAAATTTGTCTTGGTTTTTCATTTGGGGGCTATGAAGTAGTAAGCCATTCTTGAGGATTGGTTCCCTAACCCAAACCCTAACCCTAGTAACCCTAGTAAAGCTGAATGTCTCCTGAAAATAGCATAAAAATACCAAAATCTGCTTGCTTGAACTAAATTATGTATACATAATACGAAGGAGAATCTACCAGAGAATTTGATTGCTGATGAAATGAATTCCAGACATCCAAACATGGTGTCCAGACATCCAGACATGGTGTCCAGACATCCAGACATGGTGTTCAGACATTCAGACATGGTGTCCAGACATTCAGACATGGTGTCCAGACACCAAGAGAATTTATCATGAGCACTGCGAGTCCTGCATTGCTTCACTCTGTTGAAATTACCGCATTTGTTGCAGGCACTTCAGTTTTGGGTACCATCGCTGGAGAACAATCAGATTTGTGTGGTATTCTCCAGCTCAAATCACTCCACACAGTCTTTGCTCTCTCACAATGTCATCATCACAAGTTATGACCTGGGAGTGAAAATGTCTGACTGCTTAAAAGCATGTAATTTTAAGGTTATTATTACGGTAAGTAACCCACTTCTTGTTTGCCGATTCCATTATTGTTGTATTATCTTGTCTTTAGGACGAGTCTCATTTCCTGAAGAATTTCAAAACTGCACGCTGTAAATCAATTCTCCCTTTGCTCAAGGTTAGTTCTTTGTCATATCCTTAACATAAATTGTCTTTGTCCACTGTTACTGTGTACAGGTCCCTCGTATAGTATTGGTGTGTACAGGTCCCTCATGTGGTATTGGTGTGTACAGGTCCCTCATGTGGTATTGGTGTGTACAGGTCCCTCGTGTGGTATTGGTGTGTACAGGTCCCTCATGTGGTATTGGTGTGTACAGGTCCCTCTTGTGGTATTGGTGTGTACAGGTCCCTCGTGGTATTGGTGTGTACAGGTCCCTCATGTGGTATTGGTGTGTACAGGTCCCTCATGTGGTATTAGTGTGTATAAGGGTGTATAAAAACCATTAATTTTTAAAATGGTAAAAGGATGATGGATTGACACAGGATCGTGCAAAAAGCCATTATCAAAAAAGGATTCTCCAGAAGCACTTGGAACAAGGGTAAGTTGCAAAACCGGTACAGGGCTAGGTGGGCAAAGGGCAAGACAGGCATAGGGCTAGACAAGCATAGGGCTACACATACATGAGGCTAGATGGGTATAGGGCTAGACAGAGTTTAGTTGGACTGAGTGCACACTGTGCAAATTCCTACATCCCGCATGTGCAGCACATTATACAGTACATATGTGCTGCGGGATGTAGGAATTTGCACAGTGTACACTCAGTCCAACTAAACTCTGTCTAGCCCTATACCCGTCTAACCTCATGTATGTGTAGCCCTATGCTCGTCTAGCCATATGCCTGTCTTGCCCTTTGCCCACCTAGCCCTGTACCGGTTTTGCAACTTACCCTTGTTCCAAGTGTTTTTGGAGAATCCTTTTTTGATAATGGCTTTTTGCACGATCCTGTGTCAATCCTACATCCTTTTACCATTTTAAAATGGTTTTTATACACCCTTGTTTGTGCGTTTTTTTCCTTTTGTAGCAAAACGGTTGCTTGAATAGATCACAGTTTCCACTGCAGTTGAGAAGGAACACGATCAAATCTTGTAAGATAAAGAAACTAGAAATCTATGTAGTTGCCTGACTAATATCAATGTACCCATCTAGTAACAAATGCTCGAACGAAAAGAGCGCTGAAGTCGACGATCATTGAAGTACAGACCTTGTGTACGTACGTCTAGTCTCGCATAGCCATTTCGCTGATCTGAAAATGGCTGATCTGGCTAATGTATGGGATTTGCCTATAAATTTTTTCTTGCTTTAGAAGTGTAGGTGCTGCTTCAAAACCTACAAAAGGCACTTTGAACTAACAATCAGAGCTCACTGGCGAAAGATGAGACCTCTGGACCCTTCATGGCGACCTGTAGCTCAGTTTGAAAAAACGACAAGAAGAAGAAGAAGAAGAAGAAGAAGAAGAATAATCTTAAAATGGTACTGGTGTTGCGTAGCCATACATTTTCGTCTAAAACTTCAAAGTTCTTTAAAGAAATTGGCCTACGAAGGGTTTTAACTACTTCATTTTATAGCTAGTGTGTCAAAAGGCACCAATATAACTTCTAAATGCTACTAACTGTACTGCATCGTTAGTTTTCGGACGAAAACAAAATTTGCGCTAATGTATGGCGGCCATGTTTTTCCGTGTCAATCCTACATATGGAGTACTACCGTACTCCATAATACAGGTCCCTTGTGGTATTGGTGTGTACAGGTTCCTCGTGTGGTATTGGTGTGTACAGGTCCCTTGTGTGGTATTGGTGTGTACAGGTCCCTCATGTAGTATTGGTATGTACAGGTCCCTCGTGTGGTATTGGTGTGTACAGGTCCCTCATGTAGTATTGGTATGTACAGGTCCCTCGTGTGGTATTGGTGTGTACAGGTCCCTCATGTGGTATTGGTGTGTACAGGTCCCTCATGTGGTATTGGTGTGTGCAGGTCCCTCGTGTGGTATTGGTGTGTACAGGTCCCTCGTGTGGTATTGGTGTGTACAGGTCCCTCATGTGGTATTGGTGTGTGCAGGTCCCTCATGTGGTATTGGTGTGTACAGGTCCCTTGTGTGGTATTGGTGTGTACAAATCCCTCATGTAGTATTGGTATGTACAGGTCCCTCGTGTGGTATTGGTGTGTACAGGTCCCTCATGTAGTATTGGTATGTACAGGTCCCTCGTGTGGTATTGGTGTGTACAGGTCCCTCATGTGGTATTGGTGTGTACAGGTCCCTCTTGTGGTATTGGTGTGTGCAGGTCCCTCATGTGGTATTGGTGTGTACAGGTCCCTCGTGTGGTATTGGTGTGTACAGGTCCCTCGTGTGGTATTGGTGTGTACAGGTCCCTCATGTAGTATTGGTATGTACAGGTCCCTCGTGTGGTATTGGTGTGTACAGGTCCCTCATGTGGTATTGGTGTGTACAGGTCCCTCATGTGGTATTGGTGTGTGCAGGTCCCTCGTGTGGTATTGGTGTGTACAGGTCCCTCGTGTGGTATTGGTGTGTACAGGTCCCTCATGTGGTATTGGTGTGTGCAGGTCCCTCATGTGGTATTGGTGTGTACAGGTCCCTTGTGTGGTATTGGTGTGTACAAATCCCTCATGTAGTATTGGTATGTACAGGTCCCTCGTGTGGTATTGGTGTGTACAGGTCCCTCATGTAGTATTGGTATGTACAGGTCCCTCGTGTGGTATTGGTGTGTACAGGTCCCTCATGTGGTATTGGTGTGTACAGGTCCCTCTTGTGGTATTGGTGTGTGCAGGTCCCTCATGTGGTATTGGTGTGTACAGGTCCCTCGTGTGGTATTGGTGTGTACAGGTCCCTCGTGTGGTATTGGTGTGTACAGGTCCCTCGTGTGGTATTGGTGTGTACAGGTCCCTCTTGTGGTATTGGTGTGTACAGGTCCCTCGTGTGGTATTGGTGTGTACAGGTCCCTCGTGTGGTATTGGTATGTACAGGTCCCTCGTGTGGTATTGGTGTGTACAGGTCCCTCATGTGGTATGTAGTGTATGTGTTCTAGCATTGTGTACATGTGGTGTAGCGTTGTGCGCAAGTAGATAAGTGATGTTTGTGGTTGTATGACAGTCTGCCAGCAGAGTATTGCTACTTTCTGGAACACCAGCTCTTTCAAGACCTCTGGAACTCTACACTCAACTGAATGCAATTGACAGGTCCTTTGGCATGTCCTATGTAGACTTTGGGCTGAGATATTGCAATGGAAAAAGTGTGAGTTTTGACTGTCTGTAGTGGAGTACAGGCAAGTAGTCTCTGGACCGCTTTGTACACCATTGACAGGATTGTTTACTTGTGACAGGATTGTTTACTTGTGACAACATTGTTTACTTTTGACAAGATTGTTTTTTGTTGACAAAATTACTTTAACGCTTGTTGACAGAATTGTTTATTTGTAATAGCATTGTTTTAGTACACTTTGTATTCTTGGCAACATAAGGGGACCCCCGTAAAACCCGGAATGGGAATGTCCATATTGTGGTTGTATTTCCAGTGAGACAGAAACCTTGATGTGTATACCAGTGCAAATATCATTTTATACAAATTTGTATCTTTCTCTGTATGTGTTGTTCATTATGGTTTACAGAGAATGCTGTAGTCTAACTTTCCACTGAACACAATGGAAACCAATTTTTGGAGGCGTGATTATAATATGTCACTTTCCTCACAATCACTTTCATCAATGCCCTTTAAGTACACCAAATTGGGGTGAGCCAGAGCAAGTCCCACCTAGTGAGGTGAACAGTGAAAATCTCTGTTTGTCTGCATATGCTCAGTAGCCAAAATTTATTTGTGTGTACATTCAGCCATTGGAAATCTTCCAGTTCACCCAAATTGGTTGTGTTCAGCAAAAAGGTAGACTACAACATTCTCCATAAGCCATAATGAACAACACATGCAGAAAAAGACACAAATTTGTATGAAATAGTCTTTGCACTGGTTTATGCATCAAAGTTTCTGTCTCACTGGAAATACAACCACAATATGGACATTCCCACTCCTCATTCCCCAATCCCCATTCCCTTCCTGCCATTCCGGGTTTTACGGGGTCCCCAACATTAATGTTGCTGCTGTAAACAATGTCAACAGCATTGTTTACTGCAGACAGTACTGTTTGCCTTCCATAGTTAACAGTGGAGGGCACAGCAATTGTTCCACTTGTTTGTGCTTTTGGCATTGTAGACACCTTTTGGTTGGGACTTCAGTGGATCGTCGCACATGTCTGAGCTTCAAATGTACCTAGAACAGAAGATCATGATCAGGTTTGGCTAACAAAATGGCTGTTTTATTCCTTTAAGCCTCACTTCTGTTACTGATCCTGTGCAGACGTTTGAAGCAACATGTTATGGATCAATTACCTGACAAGATACGTCAGGTGGTCGCTATAGAACATCTCATAGCCAATTGTAAAGAACTGAAACAAATGAAGACTCACTTAGACCATGTTTCCACACTCAAGGTAGCCACTGTTCTTAATGTACTTTTGTGTGGTCATGTTCTTATTGTCACATGCAGCAACTTGAACAAAGGGGAAATCTTTTGTCTTTATATGAATGGACTGCTAAGCTGAAGCTATCAGCTGTTGAGTGGGTGTTTATGTGCTAAACTTACCTTCCAATTGCACCCTTAACTGGGCATATATCCTTGTTGCATTCACAGGGAATACATTGTCGAGAAAGTGGAGAATTGTCAGAAGATTATAGTGTTTGCTCATCATCGTGTTATGATGGATAGCCTAAGGGCTAGCCTTCAAGCTAAGGTAAAAAGTGTCCTTCATTTAACATGTGTTAAATGTTATATGGTACACTTCTCTATCTAGAGTCTTGGCTACATTTGCATTGATGGCCGTACTACTCCTGAGGCACGGCAGGAACTTTGTGACAAGTTTCAACACGATCAGTCTTGCCTTGTAGCCCTTCTCTCTATAACCACTGCTAATGCTGGTTAGTTGCTGGACACTCCAAAGTTGTACACAGTCCTATTTCATCACAGTGTTCATATACAGGGCTCACTTTGACAGCTGCTTCTACTGTTGTGTTTGCTGAGCTGTTCTGGAATCCAGGGGTAAGTCCCTGGATGTTGTGTAGCCTCAACCAGGCTTAGGTCTCATGCACTGAACTTCAAAGGGAGATAGCTTTGCTAATGCAACCTTTGATCCACCTGCACACAATTTATATTGTAGATTATGATCCAAGCAGAGGACAGGGCTCACAGGATTGGACAGAGACAGCTAGTCAACATTTATTACTTAGTTGCCAAGGGAACAGTTGATGATTTTATTTGGTGAGTAGATTCTACAACAGTTGCCCAGCACAATTCTGTTGTTACCAATGCTCCCCATAATCCCAAGGGCAATGGTTCGAGACAAACTGAGTGTTTTATCCAAAGCAGGATTAGCAAAAGATGACTTTTCTTCTTTAGAGAGTGTAGTAATGGACTTGAGAGATCACAGCTTTCCAACCTCAGGATTCCATAACTAATTGTTATTTGATTTTGTGGGACATGTATAATATTATTGTATGTAGATCATGTATTTGTTGTGTTGTGAAAATCTGAAACTTAGTTAATCTTGCTTTGTTATCTGTACAAGACAGCAACCATATGCATGAACAATGTCTGGTCAAGGTTTTATAGTTTGAAATCAGAGACACATGCACCTCTGAGCCCAACCCACAAATTTATCAAAAAAAATGAGATCATGCAAAGTCTTACATCATGGTGGGCCTGCTAACACACAAAATGAGTTTGCACAGTACAGTTTACAATAATCATCTCAAATGTTGGACAAAGGGTGTTGATCTCTTCTAGCAGCCCCAGATATTGGAAACTTATTGTCCTTTGCCCATTTCTTAATAGCCACCATGATAAGCTCAGATTGTGAGTTGGCTGTTTCTTGCAGTATCTGGACAATGTCTCGAAGTGTTTCCCTTCATGGTGAAACATGACCACACTGATTCATGTCAATCAGGTTAACTACAAAGCATATTGAATACCTTGGTTCCCTCCCAGCTATGACCAGCTGGAACTGCCCAATGCAGGCTCCTCGTTTTCCTTCCCAGTACTCGGGGTTAGGGTCTAGTTTTTCAAGGACATCAAAAGCTTTAGCAGCAAAGAAGAATTGTCCCATCTGCAGACACAAGTAGAAAATCATACATTTTCAAAAACACATATAGAGCCATTTTCACCTTGTAGCAGCTGTTTGCTATCAGCTGGAGGAGGCTGAAGGAATCAGCAGATGTTTCCATCTTCAGGTACAGCTCCCATGCTTGCTCTGGTTTTCTGTTCATGATAACTGGTTGTAAAAGGAATCTACTAAAGGATATTCTCTAGAAGACTCAATTCGCACACTCACAGCATCTTGCCAGCCAAGATATGTATACAAAATCTTGTTTGACTTTCTCAGACTGCACAAGGAGCAGCACTTCCTCGGCTTCCTGGAAGTTTCCAGTGGCACCAGCTGCTTGGGCCAAATTGAAGTTGAAAGTGTCATCATTGTAAAAGTAACTCTGCGCGTGTGAAAAAGAAAGAGAAAGAGAAAGAGTGCATTCAAACGTCCTTTGATAGAATCTTCTTTAGGACAAACCTTGATAGAATTAAGGTATATTAAAACATCTTCAAACTGCTTCAGCAGAAAGTAACATGAAGCCATACAATGGCGTCCTGGTATTGTATCTACAGAATAAGTTGGTCGTGCACCACATGACATGCATTTACAAGAAAACACACACACAGGACAGGTGATCAGTAAGCATTCCCTACCACACTCTGATGCTGCACTGCCAACAAGCTGGTAGTAATTTTGGGCCAGTTTTAAAAGTTCCCTCTGCACAATTCAAATGTCAAAGACTAAGTAAACAGATTGATGAATTCAGAATTTGGTAACCTACCGAGTTAGTTTCCTGTCCTATAGCTGCATTACAAACAGCTTTGAGGATGTACTCCTGTGGGGAGCTGGGCTCCACATCTTTGATTAACTTGTATGCTGACTTGATGTCATCTGTGGGTGCACAGAAGTGTGAGTGGCAGGACATGACACATAGATAAAAACCCTACCGATAGATCACATGACACGCACATGACACACAGTAAAACTCTACCTTGTCTCAAGTGATAGATCACAAGATTTAATCTTGCTTCGGGAATGACTCCCACAAGAGAAGGAAATACCTGCAAAGCCCCTTCACCATCTCGGAATATTACCTGTTTAAACAAACTATTTTTGAACAACCATGAACCAAATATCATATACTCCATCCTACCAAGTTGTGTCGAATGAGATCTTTAGCAAATTGAAACGATGATGAAATCGTCTCCTGAAGTCCTTTTAGCTCAGCCTACGACAAAAAAGTTGCAATCATCTCAGCCGCTATTTGGAAGCCCACAGGTGTACAGTACCTACTTCAGCAGCTTTGCCATTAAACAGTCGGTAGTAATTGCATGCTTTGAGGTTTATGGCAACAGTGCTGTCTGGGTGCATTTGAACATAGCTCGACAATACTTCCTGTGAGACATCATAGTAGTCCAGCCTGTGATAACACATGGCTAAATACACATTGAGGGCCAGCAGTTCCCTAAACACGAGAAAAGATTGTAATCTGAAGTTCAAATGTTGCTGCATGCAAAACTCACCTTCTGTCCAAAAGCAGCCTTTTGTAAACATCAATGGCTTCTTGATAGTGTGTTCTCAAGTAATGCATTGCAGCTAGGCTCAACTACCATGGGCAACACCAATGACAACAAAAGATTGTTTCAAGATAGGAATATGTACACATACCTGATCTTCAACAATGTTTTGCAAACTTTTATGGAAATGAATGACTTGGGACTCATCACCAAACTGTACACAACAGACCAAACTAGTGCACATTCAAAAGATGTTTTAAAAGATCACATGCATACTTTATGAGCCAAATGGAAGAGAAGCCTGTTTTGTAGTCTGCCTTTTGGACCTACACAAGATGAGAACAGCAAGACCATGCACACAAAACCCACCAGCTGATCTATTATCTCTCATGATCTGTACAACAACCTTTCATTGCTGCCTCTTGAGACTCCCTGTACATTCCCAGATAAAAATAGCAAACAGCAAGGTTACACCACACGTCCGGATGGCAGCCATCTTGCTTTGTCAGTTCTTCATATTCCTACAACAATTCACTATATCAACCAAAGGTTGAGTGCACAACCATCCAGCTAGCAAACCTTCTTAGCCTTCATATAATCACCAAGGTGAAACGCGCAATATGCCACCCATTGGTTTGTGTCTTCAATGACTGTTTTGCCCGTGCTCCTCACAAACTTCAAAAGGGTAGAAAACACGACTACATCAATCAATCATTATTAACATGCACTCATGTACAGATACTATGGTAATGAGATACCCAATGAAGCACAAAGTCAGAATTAGTCACGCGTGGCCAGACCACTCTCCCTCCATTTCTTCGGGGAATGGTCTGGCTATGCGAGACTAAGTCATAATGGTACTGAATAAAAACATAGATAATAGAAGGGATTATATATCTATGAAAAAATAATGACTCTCTGAGTCAGATTAGCCTAAGTTATAATATATTAATACAAAATGTATCAAAACGTGTCCACGATGCAGCTAAGCCACTAACAATAAAACGTTCACGTAGATAGATAGTACCTCCAGCAAAGTCAAAGCACCCGTGTAGTCTCGACTTGCAAGGAAGTCTTCTAAATGAGGTAATTTGGGCTTTTTTCGCTTTTCCTTTGGTGTTACGGGCTGAGCAGGTACAGTACGTGAAATATTCTGCAATTTATGGGAAAAGGAGTGAGATTACACAAGATTATACCAACCACACGTGTATCTAAACTTCATGCTCCAACCCACCATATTGTCGATTCCTATGGAAACGGGGGTGGTCTTGTTCAGAGGAAATAGAAACGGAAATGGAATTAGTAAAAAGGAGAAGAAAATGGCGACCGATTCCAACACCACGAGTAGAAGAGAATTCGGCTACCATGATGTCAAATCGTCTCATATGGCCACATCTGAAGACGGATATGTTGCCCGTAAAAAGGACCCAGAAGCCACGTATGCTTATGGGGTATGTTTCGGCGCGAGAAGATTGAGAGGGGATGCTGAATTTGAAGTGATGTTAACCGACTTGGGGACCACTTGGTCTGGTACTTTTAAGCTGGGAGTTATGAGAATATCGAGCAACATCCAATTACGCCACAGCAAGATACCACGATATTCTCCAGATGCGCCTAGTTTCTGTGTCTGGTGTAATCAAAAACTGCACAATCGTTTATCGGGTTTATCGGGAGAATGTGACTCAGAAGAGCGTCCTTATGGTCTTATTAGTTTGGATAACCTGAAATGTGGTGACAGATTGGGTATGCAACTGACACGTGAAGGTGACCTGAGTTTTTATGTCAATGGATGCTTTCAAGGTGTAGCCACACGTAATGTGTATCTGAGTGGTTATGATGTGTACGCAGTTGTGGACCACTATGGTCGGTGCAAGGCAACTACTATAACACGATCAGGTTTGTGTTTAACATTTATTATACACTTTCACACACACACACACATACACACACACACACACACACACACACACACACACTGATACACACACACACACACACACACACGCACGCAAGCACACACACACACACATACTGATACACACACACACACACACACACACACACACACACACACACACACACACGGATACATGTATACTTGTAGGACATGTACCTGTTGTGCATTATACACTAGAATTTCATGAAGGGCTCATGAAATTCTAGTGTATAATGCACAACCTTCACATACCTAGATCTAGTATGACTAATTAGCTATTAGGGTTGGGCAATAATTGTGATACTCATGATAATCGTATCGTCAGTGATTTTGACATCGTGATCATCGTAATATAGTGATTTATTGGAATAATCGTTACACATACTGTGGAAACTCATTACAGCGAATCCCAGGAGAACACTATGTTCTACACTATATCAGAAATTCACTATATCCAGTTACACTGTCATAGTACAGAAAGCACTGTGTCCTTTTGTCACCTCTTTCCAGTTCAAGTCTCAGCATAAGATTTGGTTGAGAGTACCCAAATTTCAAGAGATTTGTTACATGTACACACACATTTTAGGATTCCAGTGCTGTACAATTATCGTGATAATCATGAATTTTGTTGGACAATGGATATAATCGTGTCTGATTAAAACCAATGTTGCCATCCCTATTACGATACGATTATCATTCAAAAAGTGATTTTCGCATAGTCTTTCGGGTATTCACAAGACTATGTGAAAATCACTTTTTGAATGATTAGCCCAGTATTTCTGTACACAACATGCATGTGTTTTCACACACCAATCACCTTATTTCATTGACAATGGCTATTATATCCCCCAAAACTGATTGAATATTATTATTGTTTTGTAATTCTGATCTCTCATTTTATTTTTTTGCTGCATCTCAATTTTTTTTTTTGAATCTTTGTACTTCCTCCATGTTTCTTTTGTGTTTTGCCTTTGTCTCTTTTTTTCTTTTCTGGGTGCCACTTAAAGTAGCCTCTGGCTAAAGGTTCGAACCCCAGATTAAATATGAATACCTGATTAAAATAAGAATACCTATTAGCTAGTATGTCTTTGTTATGTGACAGCTTGACCCTTCTCCAGGAACTACTTCACTTTATCCTGAGGGTCCCACTGAGGGTCCCACTGAGGGTCCTACTGATATTGCATCATTGTATTTATAAGTCTTTGGAAGTGACTACTTAACTTTGTCTCTTCAGGTGTTGAGAGTGAGTCCTTGAAAGAAAAGTGTATGGACAAGATATTGTCGGTCCTTCCGGATGAGCAGTCCATTGACCAACTACCATTGCCACAATCTGTGAAGCAAAAATTGCATTGTTACAAACAGTATATGTGATATTATTTCATTAATTGTTATCTGTATAATATTTTCATTTTGTACATAATAAATATTGTATAGTGTCTTCAACATGAACTCAGTTAATAATAATTTTAATCAGTTCTCATCAGCAGGAGAGAAATTATCTTCAAATAGTTCCATTTCTTCTTGCTCAAATTGTAAGTATCTGGTTATTTCCATGATTCTACTTCGATTCCGTGTGAATTCATCTTCTTGTAACTCGGCAAGGAAGGAATCCTTGTCTCTGTTCATTGCTTGGATCATACTATCTTCCTAAAGTGGAGGACGCACAATACAAGTACTGCTTGCACCACTACTGCCCACAGTTGTATCAATCCCAGCAAACCTTTGTGTCTATGGCCAAGAAATGTACATCATGAGAGGCAGTAATAGAGCTCAAGAAGGAGTCTTTGTCCACAAGGAGCTATGTGGTGCAAACGCAGTTGACTTACAATGTAATATATTGACCAAGACTAACTCACTAACCATTCTTAGCTGATCAGGACACTCATCTTCTTGTAACTGGTTCTTGGAGAACTTCTCCAACAACTGGTTAGCTATAGTAGAGACTTGCTCGTGGTGGCTGGTTTCCAGCTCACGACATTGAGTCATAGTTCAAGGAGATAAGGAACTTCAACAGATCAGTATGAGTGAGCCATGCCTCATGCACACATCATCGCACACATGGTGTTTTACACTGATAACACTCAACTCTACAAAGCTATGACTAATTGGTAGTTATACAAATTGGAGTTGGATATTGGGCTTGAACAACTTCTTGGAAAGCTTGGACCATCTCAGAATAATGGCGCTCAAAATCCTTGGTTATCTCCTAACATGCATACACATGCGTGAAAAATGGATGTACAGTGAGACCTCACTTATCCGCACCTCACATAACCGGTTCCCTCACCATCCGCATCATTTCCTCCCAAAACGAATGTGCACAATACATTTTAACCTCGATTAACCGGAAACCTTGCTATCCGCATCCGACCATGTTTTCTGTATACTGTTGGATACTAGTCAGTATAATTTTCCCTCTTTTATCCGTTGGTTTACACCTGGAGTGAAACTTTGTGTAGTCTTTCTTTTCTTTTCAAGTTGTGTCTGCCTGAGATGGCCTCTAGTTTGCCCTTGAAACGTCCAAGGAACTCCTTAAACGCCAGTAAGAAGAAGTAAATCTGTCTTTACAAGCAAGCATACCCGAAGGCTACGTATGACAGAATCCAAGCACACTTTGAGAAGGACTGGGGTTTTAAGGTTGGTCTTTTCACCATTGATGATGTTTGGCATACTCGAAGTGAATGGTTGAAAGTAGAAGATGACAGCAAGGTATGCCGTACCCAAACGCCGAAGAACCAAAGTGTGGAAGATTCGGAAGCACTTGCAATTTCTCAACACGAAAAAATTAGTTGGTGCAAAGCAAACAAGTATATTTGACTTCTTTTCTAAATAGGGCAAGATTTTTATCGTATTATTCTTATTATTGACCAGGCCACTGATAACTGTGACTGCATGTTTTGTTTTATTTATAGAACATTGGTGTATGACACATGTAGTACTGTATATACTTGTGATTGTTTTTGTTTGTTGCTTTAATACTTTGATTGATTTGAAATTCAATGGGTACAGTACATTTGCATGTTAAAAATAGTGGTGAGACTTGTAAAAACATGTGTACAATACCGCACCCTCACTTATCCAGTTCCCTCACTTTATCCGCAAATTCATTCAAAACGGACGTGTGCGGATAAGTGAGGTCTGACTGTATACAAATTTGTTTTGAAAACATAATTATAATAAGTGGGAGTGCACACACACACACACACACACACACACACACACACACACACACATGCACACACACACACACACACACATGTAAACATGCACAAATACACAAACACACATGTATGTATGCAAAGGCTTGAAGATGTTTGTGTGAAACTTGATACTCTAGTTGTAGGACCATTAGTATTGTGAATTGTTAAGTCTACTTCTTTATCTATAGTCCTGACCTTTGTAGGTGTCCAGCTACCTATTTAGATACCTATTTCTGTATTCCTGCCCAGTTGGGCTGTGAGTAGAAGTTGGTAATAATCATTGAGCTCCAAGTGAAGTTCGGTTATGATGCTAATGCACGGATTCTCCCACTGTTTCAGTGGAGTGAAGGCTTGCTATAAGCTTGTGAAACATGTATCAATTCTATGTAACCCACAGACAAACTTACATCAACTTGCTCCACAAGTTCCATTTCGATTCGAAGCAGCTCTTCCTTTAGTCTATGATGTTCTTTGGACAATGCATCCATTACTGATTGCAGCTGATCTTGATCTTCTACAGATGCCAACAGTTGGGCTTTTACTTGCTCATAAACTGCTAAGAGGTTCAACGCAGCTTTTTTATTGTGTTCACAAGCTTCCTTTCTAGCGTGAAAGAAGGCAGATCTCTCCTCAATTCTTTTGGTTGACTTTATCAACCCTTCCTGTACTAACTCGTGACACACTAATTCAAACTTCTTCTCAAATCTAAATCCATGTTAAGGAAACAGTTCCCACATCCACCAACACACACACACACACACACACACACACACACACACACAATACTATACACACAAAGATACAAGCTCCGGCACAACAAAGCAGTATACAGTATCACAAAGATATAAGCACATAACGGCAGATTACAAAGGTATAGGCACACAACAACAGTAGATTTGAAAAGGATACTCAGTAAGCATCTCAGGAATACCAGGAATAAGCCTGATTTGTTCCAAGTCTTTATCTTCCTCAAACATAGCTTGAAACAGTTGTAATTCATCTAACCCATCCACATATGCTTCCTGAGAGGACAAGTACACTAAACAATATACAAAAAGAAAAGCCAGCAAATTACTTACTTTGTATTCAGTGAGTTTAGCGTCCAGTTTTGAATCCTCAGCAGCCTTCCTCTTCACTTCCCGATCCTTTAATTCCAGTGAATCCAACAGTTCCTGGTAAGCTTCACAAGCCTCTTCTCTCTAAACACACCACAAGTTGTGACCTGCAACCACCTTGCTTAGCTCAAAAAGTACAAACTCACTGCTTCTGGTGTTATGTACCTGAAGTCCAGGTATACAAGTTGAGGGAGAGTTGCCAGGAGGAATTGAGGGTATGTGTGCTCACTGCTATCACATAAAGGGTTGTTAGCAATGTTTAAAGAGGATAGCTTCTTAAACTGCCTCAGATATAGCACCTGCAATAGTACACACAAACACAACAAAGGTAAATTGCTTGACACACACCTCAGTAGATCGCTCATTGCTTAGAACACACACACACACGTACACACACACACACACACACACACACACACATGTACACACACACACACACACACACACACACACACACACACACACACACACACACACCAGTACAATGTAACATGGTTGGTTACTTGGCACACACACACATCAGTCCACGGCTTACATTTTCAACTGACTCTATGAAGTTGTAGCCGATGGAAAACACCTGTAGAGAATGGAGGTTGTCCAGTTCTTCAATTACTTTTATTCGATTATGAGATAAACTAAGATCCTGGAGGCTCTGCAGGGAGCCAAGACCTTCTATGCGTTCGATGTTGTTGAAGGACAAGTCTACAGCAAGGCAGGTCATCATGGCTAGACACTGGACATAGAAGACAAGAAATCAGGCCATCAGTAATTAATGCAATTCGACCACACTTACCCAACCACTCCAGGTGAACAAGAACCTCCAGACCTTTGATCTCTTCAATTATGTTGTTGTCAAGTTGTAACTTCGTCAGATTTTGAAACTGCCATAAATTGTCGATTCTTAATATGTCTGCACAAAATGAGGAGAGAATTTACCATGAAACCGCACAGATGGAGACATCGAGTCGCTTGGAACGCTGACATGAATTCTTCGCTGCAATATTGCAGGTTGGTTCGTCAAGCTACGCGGAGGCGTCACGCCACTGGGGTTAGTAACTAACCAACTCACAAAAGGCTTAATGCTAGTATACTTTTGGAAAGAAGCCCATGCATCTATGGTACAACTAACGCTAAGGGCAGTCGTCTGTTATACGAGACGTTATACGTTCCTTGAAATCGCCTACTTCTAAAATCAAGTCGTAGCACGGTGACTTCATTAAATTCAATTCCTTCCTCTGCAGCCAATCTCCCCGCCTCTCCTCGAGGTTTTTGCTCCCGGACAACTTCTGCTAAGAAGTCTTCCTTCAAAACATTCGGTTCTACTGTATCGTACAAACGACTCATTCTTCTTCACTGCTATGGCAACGTGCATTTGCTTGCATTGCGCAATCGCAGGGTAATAACAGAGAGCAGTGAACAGTGCAAAGGGATAAAAAAAAGGGAAGTTCATAAGATCATTCAACATGGAATCCTGAAGTTTCTTCTATAGCACAAGTCAGTTTTTCATAAAGATTGTCGTAGTTTTCATACTGGGGAAGGTCCAATCTGTTGAAACTGTTGAAAACACATTGCTCACAATGACAAATTCTTCCAAGAACAAAGAACTAGGACTTACCATGTGTGAGCTTTGGGTAAGCGATCACTTGGCGCTTCAGTAGCATGGAGTGTGAACATTCTTGGTCCCGAGGCTCCAGTTGACCCTGTTAAACACAAAACTGACAAGTGACCTCTCAAAACTGCAAAATGGGTCACTCTGCATCCATCAAAGCAAACCTAATACCTTGCAGTGCTTTGAACCCATGGATTGGAACACGAGAGGAGCCGGTCACAAACTGCAAAAGACGTGCTTTGTGCTCGTCATCGTAGCTCTCAACAGCACGCCAAAACCACTCAACAATGGGACTCTTATCATTGCAGTTTTTTAATCTTGTGTGCTGTCTCCAATCATCAACATTAATTCTTCCCAATCCACTAATAATGAGCTAGTGAATAGAAGACAGAAGACGCAGACTTGCTTAGCCTTATCTGCTAAATAAATACAAGCTCCAACACAAACCTCTAGTTCCTTTTCATCGAACCCTTTCAACAGGTCCTGTGGGACCAGCTCATGAAAGCCTTTCATGAGAGCGGAGAACTGACTGAGTGTACCCCTTTGCAGCCTCCAAAGGACATAAAGGCGAATGTAGTCAGTTTTGTTTTCTTCAGTGACCAGTATGTCCTTGCCCCCTGGTTTAAGTTCGTGAGCAGTTAGCTTTCCAAAGTGGTCGTGGTCCACCACAAATGAGTTGTGTAGAATGTCTGATATGTTATTCTCACTACAGGAAGACATCCAAGAACATACAAATGGTTGCTGCAAACACAGACATGGGTAGAAATTGGCTCACCCTATCCACTGAAGAGATCGATGTAGCTCCGGATCAACTGATTCAATGTCATCCAACTGAATTGGAAGTCCTAGCATTTGCTACAGAACAAATGTTCATAAGCATCATCATCCTTACACACCCACCCCTGAGCACTACACACCCACCCTTGAGCACTACACACCCATCCCACATCCACAACACAAACAATGGAACAATGTGTGCTGTTTTGAGGACAATACACTAACACAAAGAAAGATGCTCTCACTTTATAAAATGGAAGAGTGAAGCCTGCATCAATGTAATGTCCATGGAACACAGCAATCCCGATAATTCGTCCAACAAAATGGAAATATGACAAATGTTCCTTTGGACAGTACAAGACACAATGACATAATATTATGATTGTAACTTTCTGTCTACAGTGAGGCAGCAGTGAACTGGCCTGGACTGTCTATAGTGAGGCAGCAGTGAACTGGCCTGGACTGTCTACAGTGAGGCAACAGTGAACTGGCCTGGACTGTCTACAGCGAGGCAGCAGTGAACTGGCCTGGACTGTCTACAGTGAGACAGCAGTGAACTGGCCTGGACTGTCTACAGCGAGGCAGTAGTGAACTGGCCTGGACTGTCTACAGTGAGACAGCAGTGAACTGGCCTGGACTGTCTACAGTGAGGCAGCAGTGAACTGGCCTGGACATTGGGTAATACATCATGTGCAGTACATAAGAGGCTTGCCATAGATGTAGAACTTACAGGGTTTATTGCTGAATCTGGGTTTATCTGAAGGGTGTACACATTCTCTTTGGAATACTGGAAGAGTCCATAACATGGATTCAACATCTCATGCGACAGGAGGTACAGCCATTCCCTGATAAAACCAATAGTAAATGCTCACGAACGCTCTCCACTTCACATGCAGTACAAACACACACACACACACGCATGCACGCACACACATATGCATGCATGCATGCATGCATGCACACACATACGCATGCATGCACACACACACACACACACACACACACACACACACACACACACACTATAGCTCTTCTGTACAGACCTGGCTATCCCTCCATAATCGACTCCATCTTCATCCTTAAATTGGACCATTAGTTTCTTCCTCAGGTCCTTAGGTCGAAGCCTCATAACTTGCCGATAAGAATTCTATCAGATACAATGGGATAGCCAAGGGCATTTCACTAATGATAAACACAGCTAGACCTTGCCAGACCTCACCTCAAATATCTCATCCCGAGATATGTGCAAGGTACAGTGACCAGCTGAGGACTGGAGAGAGCTAAGCTGAATTCTCAGAATCTTTAACTTATAAGAAAGATCTTTCTTAACATCAGCTGGTTCTGGTTTTGGTTGTTTTTCAACTGATGAACTGGAGGAGGTTGTACTGCAGTGAAAGCAGGTCCTGTTGCTGAAAGGCTACCTCACTCAGCTTACCTTGAGGGCACTCTTGTTGCAGCAGAAGAAACCAGCCTGGGGTCAGTGAACTGAGTTGTTCGGGTGATGTGGTTGACGAAGTAAGGTCTACCCTGTGGTGTGTACCTCATCTCCCACCCATCAGGGAGTTCCCCTAGTTCATCCATACTCATCTGGACATTCCGAAATCGAGGATTATGCCATGTGCTGGCTCCTGTGTCCTTGTTAATGTAGTAGACTTGTCCCTGAGGTGTTATTCTCTGCTCTAAAGGAAGCAAGGGTGCATCAAGAGCCATTCACCACTGGTCCAGTCAACTTACCATAACCAGGAGGTAACTCAAGATCATGAAGTGCATTCCGACTCATGTAACTCTCTCTCGTAGTTGGGATGCGACGTGAGTCTACAACACCACCAGCAGAAGGCTGTGTCCGAGGGCTAGTAGGTGGGTGTGCCCCACTTGAATTCAAGGAGGGTGTGGATGTGCTTGTCAATGGAGTAGAAGGACTTTTCTGTGGCTGATCATGGGAAGGGACAAACTCATACCCAGGTCTAAAGGAGGGCATAGACAGGGTCGTTGTCAAGTGTGTACATCCAAACTTAACAAGACATACTGTGTTGGTCTGTGCCACTGTGTTGTCTTTGTGTAACGGTTCACGTAGTACATTCTTCCATGAGGTGTCCTTCTGAGCTCCCAACTAACGACAAACACACACATAGAGAATGGCAGTAGGAGATCTCACACACCACTGAGCCTTCTCACCCCTCTGGAAGCTGTCCACTTGTGTTCCCAGTCAACATTGTCACAACCGACCCAGATCTCTCCTGGCTAGCCAGGCTAACAGTGAGATGCCCTCTAACAACAATGTCATCATGGCTGGTCCCCCTGGTCAGGTCCAGTCGCTGGTCTGCACACAAAGAATAAAACACTAACAAAAGATCACAGGAAATGCAGCACCGTTCACATACATCCACAGTCCTTTAGCTTTAGTATATCCGGAGGCATCAATCGAACACACCCAAGAAATCCAGCTGTGTCTCCCTTGTTAGTTTTTCTTGAGTTCCAAATGCTAACCACAATAGAATCTTCTGCCGTCACATATCTGTGTAGTAATCAGACGACACAAAGGCTAGACAGGGAACTCCCACCCATCACTAAGGCGTACTACTAATTACTACTGCGACAAGTACATTATTAGCGTCTCGAGCGAATCCAACCGTTCACTCCATCTAACCATATATCATAGGGAACCGTTGACCGGACTGACAAGGTGATTCAGAACGAAGGAATAACTAAGAAATAATCAAGTAGATATAGGAGACGAAATTCGGATATCAAAACGTTTACAGAAGAACAAACCCACATAGTCACGATCGACATGACCCACGAACCGTAGATAGAACGCATTTGCTACACTTAACGCGATAGTAGATCTAGACCAAGAACGGAACTCACAGATCGAAATGTTGGTTCCACTTCGGGTCGAGGGTGCTCTTCAGTACTTCGGTAGTGTGGCACTGTCCCGTGTCCCCCACAACAACCTTAGCGAAGGGGTCGGGCAGTTCTAGACATGCACAATAAACTCATGAAAGAACAATAAATTCTACTACAATTATTAGTACTTACTTAACAAGTCTTTCTTTGCCAAGTTCTTGGCTGAATGAACTAAAAGAAGTTCAAAAGTACACTCATAGTACATTAATCATCCACTCGCCAGGAACTTACTTGTTAATTTGGTCTTCGAAAATCTTTGTTGGCTCGAGGGAAGCATAGCTTCACCACATAGTGACGCTAGTAGAGGTGGGACAGCTGAACTACATTTTATACACTATTATTCGTGTAGGCCCGTAATATTGAGTATGAAGTGAGGGAATAAAATGGCTGACAAAGGTTGGTGCGTTCGTAGATCTTCCTGGCGAATTGAATAATTTGTGTCAATTTTGTTTTCTTTTGCTGGGATTTGTGTCCCAGTCATTGTAGTTTTTAAAAATGGCCCTAACACCCCTTTGATTGAACAAAAAAAGGTGCAAATTCCCACGACTACAACTGTAGGAGAACTTATTGACATTTTGAGAAAACGACTGAGGTTGTCACCAGATGAGTCTTTGGTACGTTGCCTGTTCTACTGTCGTGCGTGCGTGCGTGTGAATTCCATGAAACACTAATAGATGGATACATCTTGAATTTCGTTTATACAGTTTGTGTATGTCATGCAATCCTTTTGTCCATCTCCACTGCAAGATATTGGAACTCTGAATGAAGTGGGTTGTGTGTCAAATTGCCACTACGAGGTCACAAGTTATGCTAAGTTATGTATTCTTACGTTCTATAGTGCTATGGATCAAATGGTAAACTCATATTGCACTACTGCAAGAGTGAAGTTTGGGGGTAATCAGGTGGTACAATACAGCGAGCAGACTGCAGCAATGCCATGTAAAGTATTTTTAATCTTTTGTTGTAATTAATTGTTTGGTGTAAATATTGGAAACTTCCAACGAAGAATGCCTCCATCTGCACTCACACTAACAATGTGTTGACCATCTGGCGATATCTTGATACGCACAATGTCTCCACTGTGACCAGTGCCTTTATGTGAGACCTCTCCTTCATTGTACAACCAGACCTGAAGTGCATTAGAGCTGCATTTCAACAAAGTGGAGATAGCAAACTTTGTGTAAGTGCACACACATACCTTAACTACTCGATCACTTCCCCCTGTAACAAAATAGCTCCCACAGTTGGTGATGTCCATTCCATCAATGGACCCAGTCTTGGAGCCATCCAGTTCTCTTATCTGACCACCATCATAGGTATCCCAATAGCCAATCTTTCTGTCTGTTCCACCTGTTATCACCTGGCACTCATCAGGATGGTAGCACACAGCTTTGAACATGGTATTAGCAAAGATGACTTGATTGCGAACACATCGTCTGTAGAAGGATACAATTAGAATCTTGTAACATCCATGATTATTCAATTTGCTGTAATCAGTTATTGTACTCACACAAGATCCCATACAATGCAAGTCCCATCATTGCTGGATGTGATGCATTCCTGGTCATTCTTGCGTACCCTGATGCAGGTGACAGCCCCTCTGTGTTCCTTCAAGGCTTCCTTCATCTTCTGAGCAACAGCTGTGGCCACCCACAACCGAACCTGGCCTTCACCACCGCCACTGACTATGGTTCTGGAATGTGACAAAGTTGCCAGAGCTGTAACACCCTATGACAAGGAAACAGAAATGTGGTACACCAGATGTTCATGATGCTATGTATGAGGTTAACTGACTTTGTTATGAGCATCATGGATGGTGTACATTGGCTGCCCACTCTCTGGGTAGAAAGCTCGTATCTTTCCATCGTTCCATCCTGCACAGGAGTAGGTGTTTTATCAGGATCGGTTCACAAGTGAAGAGAACAGTATACACAAGGCTCAACCTGACCTGTGATAACTGCATGTCCATCATTGGTGATGTTGACTGCGTTGCAGGTCAAGTTAGGTATGGACAGCCTCAGGAGTTCCTTTCCGCTGGCAGCATGCCACACACGAACATCGTTAATGCTGCTTGTCACAAACAGCTCAGATGACTCCCTAGTCATACAACATAACCATTCACTACCTCTTCATTCAGTACAGATGCACTGCACACACGTCATCAGTAGTGGATTGTGAGGGATACTTACAGGGGAAACGTAACATCTGTAATCGGATTATTGTGACAGGACATAATTGGAGTTGGCTTGAAGTCTCCAAACAGAGTGTGGTAAAGGTTTCCAGTGGATGTGCCGATGAAAAACTAAATCAAGTGAGATATATAGAATTCATGAATACATCAAGGCTTGCTGCGGGGACAGGGTACTTGCTAACTTCATGGCCCTTCTTGTTCAATGCCAGAGATGTAACTCCACCTTCAACTGTGCAAGACTTCATCTGTTTGTACGTTTCAGCATTCATTGCTGCCACTTTACCACTCCCAGTGGATATCATCAAATTACCTAACAAACAGAAGAGAAATCTTCAACAAGTGATAAACCACCTTCCAACAGCAGGTACATACCAGAGGGGAGTATTTGTAGGGTGGAGATCCCCAAACTGTACTTGTCCTTGAGTGGTCCATGGTTGGTGAACAGACATGTTTTCATGTTGACCTTGAGGACATCACCACTTGTGGTTCCACAATACATGAACTGGTCATCATCACACACCTGAACCATTGTACACATGAACCATTGTACACCTGAACCATTGTACACATGAACCATTGTACACCTGAACCATTGTACACATGAACCATTGTACACATGGACAAACAAATAACTACTAGTGGCAGAGGTACCTTACTTCAACACAGTTAACAATCCTTTTGAGTTGACCTAGTCCACAATCAGTTGGGCGGATTTTTCTGTTCTTCTCATCTATCTCCCAAACTCTGAGGGTCAGTCTAGAAACAACACATATGTACGTACAGAGTGCATGTTTGCTCTGTGGACATACTCACTTTCCACCTGTCACAAATAGGTCGTCTCTTTTGTGAGCAAAAGCAAGACAGTATGCTGGACCAGCACTCTGCATAGCTTGAGGACTTCCACAGAGAGCCTCTCCACTCTCTAGGTTCCAAACAACAACACTACATAGCATTGAAGGAAAGTAGCAAAGCCTGCAACGGCAGGTGCAAATATCAGCTGCACCTTCCATCATCACGTCCACCCAATGTGGCAAGGAATTTGTCACTAGGTGAAAACGCAAGTGCTTGAACTTTTACTTTGTGCAAGACAAAGCGGTAGCAAAGACTTCTTGCTGCAAAATCCCACACAATTACATCCGCCTATGCACGTGACGATATGATACATAACTGGTTGTTCAAACACAACACATAAAACTCATACACCTTAAATCCCATATGAGTTGATTGGCCAGATGCAATATATAGTCCACTTGAAGATACAGACAAGCATGATATATCGTTTGTATGCCCTTGTAGAAAGGTCTGCTCGTTGGTTTCCACGTTCTTCACTATCAAAGTACTGCCCAAAGAATAAATCAGATGATTACCATCTGGATGTAGAGCAACTCCTCCCGTGATGTTTCCTATATCAATTATAAGCCATAAATTACTTTTAAATGGCATAAATTGCAAAGTTCAATTTCTACCTTCGAAGCCAAATATGTTTTCCAACTGGAGAGTATCGCCGTCGGCCATTTTATTAAGCTGCCTGGGTTGCTTGGTGACGCACATGTCATGTGATGAAAAGGCGGATAACTTCGTTATTTTCCGTTGTAATAAAATGGTGGGTTATGTGAGCATAGAGAATATTATTGCACTAGATTGTCATTTACGTTCTCTTATGCTTTGTTTTGCAGATAGTACGAGTTCGAAGTACTGAAGGAACTACAAGAATCGAAGTTAGCCAAACTGCTACTGTCAGAGACTTAGTGTTGAAGGTGAATATTTGCTGTGTGCATTCATTCAACATTAAAGGTCACGTGAACCCTCTGCCGTGTGTGTGTGTGTGTGTGTGTGTGTGTGTGTGTGTGTGTGTGTGTGTGTGTGTGTGTGTGCAGATCAATCAAGAATGTCGACCAAGTTCTGACCAAGGCCTGTTCCTACGTTCAAACAAGCAACAAGAAGTGCTTCCGCACACCCTGGATGTCCACCTAAGTGAAATACCGTTGAGGTTAGGGTCATTGGCTGTGGCTGCATAAGTTATGTACAGACCTTATGTGTCATCCTCTTTGCATTTATTAGGCATGGTGACATGATCTATTTAGAGCAGAAGGTAACATCGGCATCTGTTGACAGTGGAGTGTATGTTAGTCATGGAAATGTTGAGGAAGATGAAATTGACAAGAGGCTGAAGAAGAAAGATGGTAAAATACACAGAAAGAAAGACCCACAGCTGTAAGTGATGTTTTAGTAAGAAAGTGGAGGGAAAGTGACATGTGTCTATTATTGTGCAGGTGTCACCATGGCGACAACAACAAGTGCCTTAATTGTACTCCTTTGGAAGTGAGTACGAATGTTGTGTGTGTGTGTATGTGTGTGTGTGTGTGTGTGTGTGTGTGTGTATGTGTGTGTGTGTGTGTGTGTGTGTGTGTGTGATAAAGCACTATACATACACTGTGAGCCTTAGGTGGGTGGGCTATGTGTGGTGGCTTGGTTGTGCTGTGTACAATGGGTGGGCAGGGGCGTAGCCAGAAGAAAAATAAGGGGGTTTCTAAAAGCCATGATCATGCATGGGCACCTGGTGTACAAAATAGTGGTATCATGGACACATTGTATGGCCTTTACTTACTGTAGCATGCGGTATCAACACTGTGGCCACATGTATGCAAGTAAACACCATATTTAAATTTGTAATGGTAGTTTGAAAACTAGTGTGTCAGACAAGCTATAAACAACTAAAAAGAGCACAAAGTATTTATGAATGTAGTAGAACAGCATTACAGGTAAAAAAAAAAAAAAAAAAAAAAAAAAAGTAGAACAGCATTACAGTGCTCTCAGTAGAACCATGTGTGCAGGTTAGCCTAGTGCAGGTGCATGCTAGGTGACAGTTGGAGAAAGTGTTAGGATAAATTGTATGATTGATTAGCATACTCAGTCTGGTGGCTTCAGAGGGGGGTTTCCTGGCAACCAGGAAACAATGGAGCTACGCCCCTGGTGGGTTGTGCTGTGTGTGGTGGGCTGATATTGGAGTATGTGTCATGGTGCGGGGGCGAAAGTTGGGTTGTTCAAAGAGTACCGCCGGCTTACATTCACGATGTAGCCCTGCTACTCTGATGTAGCCCGATCAAGGGTCTTGTCAATCTCCTGCCAGCCAAAACCCATTCATGCCTCATTAATTAGTAGTTGTCAATTGTCACATTTTGCAGTGTTTTGCTTCACCATGACACATAATAGTTGTATCCTGCCTTGGTGTGCTACAGCAGCATAAAGTGCCAATTAATTGACCTCGGGCTGCGCCCTCGGTCAATTAATTAGCACTTTATGGCTGCTGTAGCACACCAAGACAGGATACAACTATTACATGTTGTGTGCTAGTGAACTCCAATCATCAAGATATTATATCCATCATTTGCTTGGCCTACTCAACCAGAAATTTACTTGTTGTGAAAACCTGTGCATGCTTGTAGTGGCCTTGTGCATGCTTGTAGTGGCCTTGTGTGTGCTTGTGGTTTGTGTGCCTATATGTGCGTTTGCTTCTAGCATACGGGTGTGTGTTTTGTAGTGTGCCCATATTTGCTTATAATATATATATATATATCTGTACATGCTTTTAGTACAGTGAAACCTCTAAATAAAGGACACTTTGGGGACAATGTAAATTTAGTTATTTGTTCTTTGTAGAGATGTTTTCCTCATTGCAAGGTTCAAAATGATGTAGGAATTTTACTCCATAAGTCGTGTGCTTTGTAGAGAGGTTTATTATACTGGGTCCTTATTTGGGAGAGTCCACTATCAGAGGTTCCACTGCATACTCGTGTGTGCTTGTAGTGTATCTGTGTGTGCTTGTAGCGTATCTGTGTGTGCTTGTAGTGTATCTGTGTGTGCTTGTAGCGTATCTGTGTGTGCTTGTAGTGTATCTGTGTGTGCTTGTAGTGTATCTGTGTGTGCTTGTAGTGTATCTGCGTGTACTTGTAGCGTATCTGTGTGCTTGTAGTGTATTTAATTGTGCTTGTATTGCACCTTAATAAGACATAGATGCTCCTTCTTTTTAGCCTTTTGATGTGAAGTACCTGGAAAGCCGAGACCCACCTATAAAGTTCCTTTCCATTCATTCTTACTTCAGAAAGCTGACCAGTGGCATTGACAAGTAAGGCTGTGTGAGTGGATGCCACATCCTCTTTTATCTTTTATGACTGGCTCTTTGCAGAGGAAAATTTGTGAGTTTAGAGGATCTCAGTTGCCGCATCAAACCAGGTTGCACAGACCATCCACCATGGCCTGAAGGGATCTGCACCAAGTGCCAACCTAGTGCCATAACTCTTGCCAGGCAAACATATCGACACATCGATAACATCATGTTTGAAGATGGTAAAATTGTAGATAGATTTTTAAATGGCTGGAGAAAATCAGGCAGGCAGGTTTGTGTACTATTTCACTAACTCTTCAATTTCTCATTTTGTTGAGTTGACCTTCTGTGTTCTGTTTTAGCGTATAGGATTCATGTATGGCCATTTGGAAGAGTACACAGATGTTCCCTTGGGAATAAAGGGTGTAGTTTCTGTCATTTATGAACCTCCTCAAATCTCTTCTCCTTTGTCTGTGGAACTGATAGCTTCTCAGGATGAAGAAGACTCTGTGGAGCAGATAGCCCGAGTGCTTGGACTCCAGAAGGTTGGTTATCCCTCTCTGTCCCTTACCAGCCAATGTATGCTCTCTCTGTGTGTATTACAGTTGGGATGGATATTTACTGATTTGGAGAGCCAAAAGAACAGCAAAGTAGCTCACAAGCGGCACATCGTGAGTGTACTCAGAGAGTTGTCCTTAGTCTGTGGAATCATAGATAACACAAATGTTTGTATTATGATGGAACGGTCATGTCTTGTCTGAACCACATGCTTCTTTAGGATACCTTCTTCTTGAGTGCCCAAGAATGCATAACAGCAGCTCACCTTCAGAACAAGCATCCCAGTCCTTGTCAATACTCACCCAATGGATATTTTGGCTCCAAGTTTGTAACTGTATGTGTTTCAGGTGAGAGGTTCAATACAGGTTGTCCTGTACATATTTGGCAACTACTCATAATGTTATTCATTTTTTGTTCTCCCTTCAGGTGATGAGCACAATGACATCCATCTTACTGGGTACCAGGTTTCAAATCAGTGTATGGCACTAGTGAGGGATGGGTGTCTTGTACCAACAGTAGATGTGCCAGAACTAGGCTATGTCAAGGACTCATCCCAAGAGCAATATGTACCAGATGTCTTCTACAAGGTACATAATTGTTAGGGTAGGCAGTGCATGTTAGGTTCATGGTTATCCATTTTCTTCACTGATGGCAGTCTAAAGATGAATATGGTAATGAAGTGACTAAGTTAGCACGTCCTCTTCCGGTGGAATATCTCCTGGTTGAACTGACCATTTCCACTCCGAAGGAACCTTGCCCCACACTACCTGGAGGGAAGAATGGAGAACCCTTTCCTATTGCCAATCGGGAATTTGGCGGTGTCAAACCAGTTAGTTCACTAAATGTATTATGATTTCCTTCCACCCATTACTAGTCTAACACACTGCAGGATTTCCACCAGCTGGCGAACTACATCAGGCAACAGTACATGAAAGACTTTTATTACACTATGTCTGATTTTCAAGTTCTTTTATACTTGTACAGATGTGACATTGTGCCAATGAAGGTATGAGTAGGTGCACATTTTCCCTATAGTGATGGTTGTTAATCTAGTTATTTTATTTTCTGTAGGAAGCCACACTTGAACTATGTGGCTTGATCAAAGCTGGAGATATACCAGGAATTGGTAAATGGAGGCTAAAAGAGCCTTGGTCAACCATTGAGCAGCTGATAAGAGCTACAGGTAATGGTTGGTGGCTGAAGTGGCCTACTGTGTATGTGACACTGTATCTCTATAACTACATTTGACAGAGCAAAGTCCAGAGATAGGAAAAGGCCCACCTACTTACCCTGTTGTGACAGGCAATACTTGGACATGTAACCATTGCACTTTTCTCAATAAATCTGAAGCTCAAGTTTGTGAAATGTGTCAACTGCCAAGAAACTAGCAAGTGCACATGCTCAATTTTTTAATTGAAATTGTGAATTATAATAATATGCATTACCATTACAGGCAAGAACATTATCGGATTAAGCTTTCATACAATAAATGCACTGTATGCTTAGGGTCACTTTAAAATATGCACGCCAAGGAGGTAAACATTAAGAGTCGGTAGGAAAGAGTTCTCTGTTTCTTCCAGAATTTGTGTTCAACACAGGTGGTTGACGCGTTGGTGTGATTTGAGAGTTCATTTCATGCACATTGTAACATGAACGGCAAACAGACATATACTTCTCAGCTCCTCCAATCACTTCAATCTCGGTCTCTTGACCTAAACGTTTTGTAAAAGCAGCATCTCCGTAGCAGACCATACAAACTGCCTTCAATTTGATCACACTCTCGGCCAAAGGAACTAGATCCATGATGCTGCCAAATGGCTGTAGGAATGATGTATAATTGATAATTGTAGAAATGATGCATAATTAAAACATGGCTGTCAGGAGTTTGAAAACTACCTTTCTCTGAAATGTTCCATCCAGAGCAGCAACAATAACCATTTTACCCTTATTCGCCATTTCTTCACAAAACTCAACAATATCTGGAAACTATAGGGAATTACATACATAGGTACATACCCAACCAGACAGAATACATGATATAGAATGAGGCACATACAAATTGCCCTTCATCTATTCCAATTACACCAAAAGACTTCGCTTGGTCAGATATGGTCTTCAACTCTGAACAAGATGTTGCTCTTGTAATCAGTTTGTCATGGGTCGATATATCTTCCTTAGAGTAACGGTCATCCTTAGAATATTTAATCATCAAACAAGAATGATTGGCCACTTGAAACCTTCTAATCCTGCGTATCAGCTCCGTACTGAAAGTACACAAAATAAAAAACAAAATCAAACGTCAGATTCATAGCAATCAAACAAATAGCACTAACGTCTTCCCAGAGAACATTGGTCCTAAAATAAGTTGAATATGTCCTTTGGCTGCTATCTTTCCAATTCCACCCACAAGAGACATCATGAAAAATAAAGAAGAATCAAGATCTTTCCTAAAATCCCGCCAGGACAAAATGCATCACGTGCCAAGGCATCACGTGTTTGTCTAGTTGCCATGCAGACAGGGTCTGATGAAACATGGCTGAGCAGGAATCGGTGCAGACACCACAAGTTGGAGAAGTTTCAAATTTGCAATTGGAAGATGAGCTGAATGATAATGAAGGGCACTACAAAGAGGGAAGTGATGAAAACGAAAGAACGAGGGAGGAATCACCAGAAACGAAGCCAGAAGGGAATGGAGAATGTCAATCAGACTTTCAGGATAACACCGTAGCTCCTGAAACGACGGAAGGGGGCAATGGTCTTGAAGGAGAACCCACAGTGATTTTTACGGAGAAATATACCAAAATTCCCGCAGAAAAACCTGTGGAGGGTCCTACAACTGTGCAAAATACTTCAGAGCTTGAGTCAGATGGTGAGCCGGAATCTACAAAGGGTACACCCAAGTTGGTGCCGGACAAGGATGCTGATGGAGCGGAACAGCATGGCGATGGGGAGGGAGAGTGTTCTGAAAGAGTGGGTAAGGGTAAGGATGGGTTGGATGATGTCAATGAGGTTGAGGAGCCGCCTGAAAATGACAGAGAGGAACCTGTTAAAAATGACAGAGAGGAGCCTACTGAAGATGACAGAGAGGAGCCTACTGAAGATGACAAAGAGAAACCTGCTGAAGATGACAGAGAGGAACCTGCTGAAGATGACAGAGAGGAACCTGCTGAAGATGACAGAGAGAAACCTGCTGAAGATGACACAGATGAACCTGCTTTGAGCCGAGAAGATGTCATTGCTGAGTTGATGGAGCAGCTCTCCACTCATGAACAGCTTAGAGCTACAAATGCACGTTTGCAGCACAAGATTGCTGAATACTTGTCCAAAAAGAAGGTATATGTACTTGCTTAAAATAAATTTGTCACCTTCATTTTCATTGTTCAACCATCTCAGACAGAGGATAGGCATGATCCCAGTAAAAGTGTAACTGACCACGAACAGCGCTACTTTAAATGCATGGGTATGTGAACTCTTAGTGTGTGTGTTTCCCTCCTCTCTGCTAACTGGTTCAAGCTGCTCATCTGCAATGTAGATGCTTTGGAGAGCTTGCAAACAGAAGATGCTTTGATGGAGAGTAAAAGAAAATTGGAAAAAGCTGAAATTGAGGAAAGGAGTAAAGCACATCTCAGTCTTGTTGAAGCTAAAAAGTGTGTTTAAAGTCATTGCATATTGTGGCCCCTCTTAATCACACAACACTCACTGAACATGTGATAATGGACTATTCTGCTTGTACATACGTGCATAGGGTATGTGTTTCACTGGAGCCCACTGTTAGTTGTATTGTGTTACAGTACACATTGTTTACCGTCTACAGTAGTACTTTTCTTGACACATTGACTAGAATACAGCATGTCTTTGGTGTACAGAAATGTGTAGATGACTCATTTTAGCCGGCCAAAACGTTTCATGAATGAAGAAGGTTGCGGCCATAGGGTATCTATATAGACTATAAAGGGATCCTCTGTTTTGTAAGCTATTGCTTTGTTCTAGTTATGGCATATAGGAAGCAAGTTTCAAGAGCAGAGGCGAATGTCTCCTGCAATGTAGTACACATAACCATCCATGCATCAGCAGTTTTTACTGTGTAAATGTGTAATGAGCAAACTATTGGTAATGTGTATTGTGGAGATGGTCTAAATACTATTAAATCTTGACCATTGTAAAGAGAATGTATGATATTTTTATGAATTTGGTGATCTGTTAATATCTTGTGGCATTGCTAGTCATGTATGGTACTCTAGTACGATAGAGAACATTTCTAAATTAGTGGTTTGCTTTGGAGTTTTGCTTGCTCTGGGCTATTATGGCAAAAGCAATTATGATCCTATATACATATTGTTGATTGATCTTTTTTGAATTCTTTAAACCTTCAATGACTTTTTTCGGCTCTTTGCAGAAAAAGTAACAGCAGTTGTGGCCTTCATGGCCACTTCATGACTCCCTTGCTAGTAGTGGGTGGTATACATGTCCTTGCTTACTTTGTGGACAGGCAGGGGCCCCCGGAACCTTGTGTACCCAGAATCCAGAATCCTGTGTACCTCGAACCTTGTGTACCCAGAATCCAGAATCCTGTGTACCTCGAACCTTGTGTACCCAGAATCCAGAATCCTGTGTACCTCGAACCTTGTGTACTCGAAACCCAAAATCTTGTGTTACATGCAAACAAAACTTGCTTTATTATTCAAGGTATCAGGTATCATTATTGACTGGGGAGCCTTTAGCCATAGGCTATTTCTAGCCTAATGAATAATAATATTCACTGATTTGATCCACAAAAAATGCAATACTTAATGGTCTCAGATATGTCCCAACTTGTGGTACATTACACTTAGGAATGATGATATTTTTATATTACACAGGCTAGAATACATTGCCTTCTGTAAACAGAAGAGCCTGGAAGCAGTCCACAGTAGAACGGGGAGAACATTGACTTTGCATGAGTTTGAACAGCTAGTGGCAGAGGATGCTCTGAAGGAAAAGGATGTTATCCAAGCTCGTCTTGAAAATATTCGACTTCAAACAATCATTTCAAAGAAAGAAGTGCTAGTGAAACAAAAGGTGAATTTCCTATTTTCATTTGTTTCCCTGCAAAATTACCGTAATCTCTTATGGAATCCACTACTAAGGAAAGGGTGATATACAGCCACCTCCTGCCTAGTTTGGCTGGAAAGGATGGAGGTCTTACATCCTCTGCTATAGGCCTAATGGTCTCTACTATGTGTATTAGAGTGTCTGCGGTTTAATAAATCAGGCAAGTAAAGCTAGCCCTAAGCTAGTTTGTCTACTGTGGGGAAAACAGCCACAAGGAAAAGTGGACTTCCGCTATCAGTGTAACAGTTATTGTTGTCATACTTACAGGAAGAACTAGGAGAAGGCCTCCACGTGATTGACTTTGAGCAACTGAAGATAGACAATGTTAACTTAAATGAAAAGATTGAAGAGCGAAATGAAGACCTTATTAAACTTCGTAAGAAGATAACAGGAACTGTACAGGTGTTAACACATGTCAAAGAGAAGCTCCAGTTTGTCCAGGTTTGTCATCCTAGTGTTCGGGATTACAAGTAAAGTACTACGTTGTAGACATGGAGGGTCTGGCAAGTTCATTTAACATTTGCATATTTGCAGGCTGAAAATGAGAGCAAGAGATTTACTCTGTCTGAATTGGACGTCCATCTATCCAGGGTGGGTAGACCTGTCATTACTTGCACAGAGCATATGCTGCAATTGCACTATTTTTAACCAACAGAGGAGAGACCATCTTACACGATTCAAGCAAGTGAGAGATGCCCTGAGAATTGATAATGTAAAGCTACGTCATCAAGGAGGACTGGTGAGCCATCTTGATCTCCTGAGAGATTTTGAGGATCAAGTTGATAAGGTAGCGTTCACTGCATAATATGTAATCATTGTAGTGTATTTACTGAAATTATAACACTTTTCGTTATGTTCAGAATGAAAACAAGACTATGTCTGTAGGAGATATGCAAAACCATTATGGTTCAACGATGATGGCATGTAACAGGATTAGGAAGAAAATTGCTCGTGTTAACATGCTGCCTGACACTGTTCAATGATTTGGATGACTACTATACTAATCATTGGTCCAGAAACATTCTTGTGTCTACATGGATAATATAATAAAGCTTTGGCAACACTGGTACATACAACCAGGGACTACTAGTCTTGGGAACCAGACCCCTCTCCTTTCATAAAGTGGAGGGTGTGGAGGGGTCTGGTTCATGAGACTAAGGGACTACAGTGTAGATGTCATGTGGTGTTGGAGGAATACTGGTATATTATGTGACAACCTTTTAGCCATGTGCACTTGAAGTGTAGCGCGCAGTAATGAAGATGGTTTAAGAAATAGCTTGGATTCATTGGTTGAGTGGTGTGTTAAATGGGGGGTAAAGATTAATGTGACAAAGTCAGCCATCATGCACATTAGAAAGAAGTCAATGGCATGCAAGACGTGAAATGAGTTATGAGGTGGGTGGGCAAGAGATACCTATGGTATCTTCTAATAAGTATCTCGGCTGTGTGATTGACGAGCATTTGACTTTAAAGGACATGGTGGAGGACAGGGCTGCAGCTGGGAAAAAAGCTCTTGGTAGCTGGTTGGGAAGATATGCAGAAGAGAAGTCGGTGATGTT